>MOOZ01005911.1:236631-248717 GCA_002930495.1 Cecropterus lyciades | reverse complement strand
AGTTTAATTTGAATCTCTGCATCCCCCGTCTGCAGCTTATGTAACTAGATTCAAAATAATGCAATTAAGTTAGAAATGATTATACAATATTTAAGTATTTGTTTTGTCGTTTCTTATAAAAAAGTGTATATATGTTTATTTTCATAATTAATTTATTCCTTGCGTGTTTAAAACGAATGGTATATAACTTAAACTAAAATATACATACATAAAATTGCGGGAGACTTGAGGAATGTATACGTTGACTTCAAAAAAATGGGAGTCCACAATACGTAAGCGGCGGTACTTGAAAATTTATCTGCTCTCGATAGTGAAGAATTAAAATGTTGGCTTGACTTCAACCTATCAATGTAGATTTTTATTTTTTGCTCGTCAAATCGTAGAGACACCGATGTGAAAGAAAATTTAGATTTGGCGACTTTTCTTTTAGTCATCCAATCGTACACAGACCGGTGACTTAGGTACATTGCGTCTATGAGAAAAAAAGTCTGGGAACCTCTGATTTAATGCGACGTGTTAGCTATTCTAAGAGTGGTCAACAGCGCAAATTGGAAATTTCCGTTAACACGAAAAATAACTATTTCCGAAAGAAGCAAGGAAGATATAACTCCGATAACATGACGTTAATAATTTTTTTTCTTGTATGGCGCTTAATTATTTTGCGTCTTCGATAAACTTTTTACATTCTAAGGTAGATAATTTCGGTGTGCATTATCTTTAGTACTAGAAATATAAATAAATCCGTGATATACTTACACTATGCAAATTTCATTTGTGGAATGCTATATACATTTTTGTTGCATGAAATAAATTGTATTTTTGTGGCAATTCCTAGTGAAAAGATAAGTTTTTAGTATCGTGCATAAAAAAACAAATAAATCTACTTTTTATTTTGAGTGAAATATCTTGTGTCGCCAACAAAATTACCAATAAATGTAAAGACAGTAAGATTTGTTATCGTATAATAGGTATTGTTAAACATAATAATAATAAGCCTTATTTATTTCTTGCTTGTACAAAGTTGTAGTACATAGTGATTTTTTTTGTTATAAAAGAAACTTTTATAACGTCTAACAAGAAAATATTCTTGATTTGACGTTACCTGGTCCGCAAGAACCCCGGTATGGGTGAAGGCCTCCTCTAAACATGCCCATATGTCTCTATCCTGCGCTACATCTCTACAGTCAAACATAGTTAAATATTATTGATGGTCATACCAAATGATAAGTGGTCACTATCCAAACTACCAATACATCTGTAATTGACCTCATATACGATTTTTGCCTGATTTTTGAGAATATTTTGAAAACCAATTATATTCGATCTGTAATTTTTGCGTGAAAGAATAACAAGCATACATACACCCTCACAAACTTTCGCCTTCATAATATTTAGTAAGATTTGATGTTATGAATAGTTGAATAGTTGTATTTAACCTCCTAAAGGTAACAAAATCTATTCGTCGATATACATTCATTTTCAAGCGCCGATTACAGAACCATGCATTTAATCAACTGTTATTTCAATTATTTTTAACTTGTGATCATGAATTTAAAATTTGGTATGCATCCCCGATAGATAGCGTAATACGTATATGTACAGTGGAGCAACTATATGAATTGAGTCAGTTGGGAACTTCAAATAGCCCGCAGTGGAACATTAAAGTTTTAAATCATGTTCATCCTTAATGTCAGGTGTTACGGCAATAACCAGGGCTCAGTTAACAAACGAGTCACAAGTGGCATACAACGCTAATGTCGATGCAAAACAACAGCTCAGAGGGAAGAATGGGGAATGGAAACGGGCTCGCCCCTACCTTGAGGACTTCATTTTTATTTCTCGTATTTATTGGCAGTTTTATGTCATAGACTTCTTACGTTTTATAACTCTTTTTTGACTCTTCTTCCTTTTTTGATTTTTGTGTTAGTAAAACGCTTGAATGAATTCGGTACTCAGCATAAATCTTGATGGGTATCTTTGTTTGTGTATGACAGTTTCGTGAAAGATTTCGGTGTCTTCAAAATAAGCCTAAGGAACTCTAAGAGTCTCTGATGTTTTAACCTGAATTGTAGAACTCTTGGTAATTTATTCAATAAAAAGTATAACAATTTAGGTTTCAGCTAGAACTTTTATAACCAAACGCGTTATTATGTTTACTTATATAAATGTCGGTGCGTATACAACTTAAACTGGCAAAAATATTCTTAAAAATGCTCATATACACTTAGATGGAGCTTTCCAATTTACAGCTTAGTCTTAGTCATGCAATCAATGTCAAGCCAAGTTCAAGCAAAGGAACTGGCTAGCCAGCGTCGAGTGTGATATTACACGAAGCACTTGGTGCCATTTTTTACCCTTCTACAACTCAAAACCTCTTTAACGTAAACACACAACAAAACTACGTGTGCTTAATTATATCCATAAGGACATCTAGAAACCCAAATTTCGTGAAGCTAACTCAAACGGTTATACAGATATGAAGGTAAAAAAGTCGTAAATTTTAGCACTGACTGACATATAGTACCTCAATCTAACCTACTTCTAGATGACCTAGAAGGATGAAATTTGGAGTCCAGCTCGCTAATTATGTGCAAACGTAGGAAAAAATCTAAAAATAAAAAAAACTTTTTTATTTTTAGATATTTAGTTTTTGCATAAAACTTGGCACTCATTTAGATCTCCATTCTTTTTGTGGCGAAGACCATAGCCAAGCATAATTTTTGTATTGAACTTGGCTCTCCTTTTTTACATTTATGTTTTTGGTGGGATGACAGGTGTTCAAGTGCTGCAATGTCCAATTAGAATTAAGTGAAGATTTTGCTCGTTTATTTGAAAAAAAAATTGGAACTGAATCGTTCGTCTTTCGGCGCTACAACTAGAAGGCTCTGTATCAATCCCTGTTTTGAAACAAGCTAATAATTTTACTTCGTACCTTGGATAAGAGCTCAAGTTGGGTATATGTGAATAAAGATGTCCGAATATAAGCTTCAGAAGATATGTGGTTTTTAATTTCTTTGTGTCTATGCGACCCAGTTACATGGATCGTGGTCACGGCAGAGTGGTCGGTAGAGTTTCGCCGTCAATCAATTTTGCGATAATATTAGTCTTCGGTGATCAATTAATCGATTTTTGAAAAAACATAAGCCTTAATAACCTTATGCTCAGGAATATTTAGTATCATTAAATTTCACTTCTGCCATGTGTGAATTGCGCACACGCACACACTTTTTTATTTTACACTTTAGCTTTTTCTACACTTCTTTATTAAAAAATAGATGTATCATATTTTTATTCATAAGCGAGTTAACTTCGAGTATGCGCAATAAAGCCAGTGGTAGGCGCCACATGTCCCACTCGCAGTTCAGTTTGTTAGCGCGTCCGGAGACACAACTACCCACAATTACCATTGTGAGTATTGTGACACGGAATATTGTTTTCAGTTGGGAACATTAATAAATGCTTTGCTCGCGCGCTCGACATGCAGGAAAATAATATGGATAAACTCATAATTCACTTTGTTATGAATTATTATTGTCGGGATTACTTATCTGTTTAATCAAACCATTTATTTACACTAGCTGAGCCCCGCGGCTCTACCCTCACGTTAAAGTAAATAACTTGACACACTTATGACTGAAAGTTTAGACCTTCAACATTTTTAACTAAATTAGTATGGTTTCAAAGACTCATAGCCTCTGAGGTTATAGGCAGCATAGAAGGTGCGCGTTTTCTTAAGTTTAGACTTTTTGTAAGACACCTAATTAAGCCTTTTAAAATAAAATAGCCTAAGCTACGCCTTACAACTTAAGCTATATGTCAGTGAAAGTTTCGCTAGAATCGGAATAGCGGTTTTGGAAATTACCCGAAACTAACAGACAGCCAAAAAAATGAATAATAGGGTTTTTATTATATGTACACTCTATACATAAACATTTTGTAAAACTCTGTCAGTAAAAACTGCCCTCTATGATAAACGAGATTGGAGTTCTGACGTCCGCAACAGATGTGTAGTCAATCCTGAGAACTATATGGGAAGACCTCTTATAAGTATATTTTAATGTGTGTTATTGTATACTGTATCAATAAACACATATATATTGGTTGGATTAAAACTTAGGACTTAGTGCAAGAAACTATGCTGTTAACCTTACGCATCTTTTGCAAATATATAAATATTAGCATAGTGGTTCCTATTGCTTATTATTTATTTTTGCAACTCTAAATCACATGAAAGTTACAGTTGTCTGAATTACTTACTATATCATCCCATAGTATTAATAAGAAAATATACCTTTTACCAGGCGGTAGAAACAGTTAAGTTCGACCGGGGACCGCCACACCTACTTGTAGCGTGAAGCAATTTTTGCGTTTCAGTGGAAGATCGTGTTTGCCGGATCACTGTTAAATAAGGCGACCATCTTAGTCCTCGGGAGTAGACGCATCTTTGATTGACTTACAGATAGACTGACAGACAGAATCAATGTTCTATATAAAGATGTTTTCAGATGTCCATGAGTGGCAGTAACCATTTACGATCAGATGGACAACATGCCGTTTGCTACTTCTATGTTTAAAACTGCATTAGTCGCTAAGTCGAAGCTAACGAAAGTTCAAACGAGTTACCTTCGAGATTGATTCCTTAAACCTTTAGTAATTGTACTTCGCGAGTCATGCAGTTTGTTCATGCGACACAACTACTGTGTCGCGAAACAAACATGTGTAGATGAGTACATCTATATAAAAAATGAAATTGAAGTGTCAGTTTGTAACATAAATATAACAGATAGTTACTATATGCATATGAAATGAATGGCAATCGGCCACTGCCGCCCGAGGGGAGCTGTAATCAGCCCCAGAAGAGAGTACTACCTGTGGTCGGTCACATATGCGTACATAATACACAAGATAAGTTCCCTGAGAAATATGTTCGAATAATTCGCACGAGCATAGACATGCTTATGCGAAGGGATACTTTTGGGAGACTTCTACACATACTTTTCATGCTTAACACAGTCGTTCTGCCTTCAAATTTCTTTTATCTTTAAGAATATGATCGTCGTAGCGTCATAAGCTTCTCCAAGGTGTGCCATAACGCTCGGTTCTCTGCTGCTCTCATCCAGTCACTACCACCAAACTTCTAAAGGTCGCCGGTCAAGCAAGCCGAAGGGTGTCCTACATTGCATCCACCGATTCGTGGTCTCTATTTGAGAACTCGTCTGCCCCATCGGACATCGGTTCTACGACTTATGTGACCAGTCCACTATCATATCACCTTGCTGACGCTTACAGCTATGTTACACTCGGGTTCCTTGCCGGATCTCCGTGTGACGGATTTTATCCCGCAAAGAAACACCAAGAATAGTTCGTTCCATTACTCGCTGTGATATTTTTAGTTTGTGATCTAGTCCACGTTTCATAGATATGTCGTCGACCCATTCTGGTATCACAGCTGGGCACGGGTCTTCTCTCAGATTGAGAGAGTTTTAGGCCATAGTCTACCGCGCTTGGCAAAGTACGAATTACTAGACTTCACACATCTTTGAGAACTTTTTTTAAAGAACTCTCAGATGTGTAGGTTTCATCACAATGTTTTCCTTCGTCTAAAATTTAAAGCAGTGATAAATAATTTCTAATACGCACATACTTTTAGATAAATCAGTGGTGCCTGGGATTCGAACCTCGGACCGTCGATTGAGAGGCCGAGTTTCGACCATTCGGGTATCACTGATCTACAACTCACAGATGCAGATATGATGAATGTGAAATGATGATACTATGTAGATATGTAATCGTGCAGCTGAGCGCATCTGCTGATTGAGCTTTATACACTGACGTAACAGAAGGCCGGCGACAATCGGGTCTGTTTTAATATTGATGCGACCAAATCCATGGAATCTTTGTTTACATGTAGGTCACAATATTATTGTTTCGAATTCGTATTTACAGTTTCGTTCGTTATTTTTAATCAGTATTCGGGGATTACATGGATATATTGTATATTTCTTTCACAAGCATCCGAATCAGGAATATCAACCTCTTTTGATTGCGATTTGACACTTGAGAATAAATAAGTACAATAAAAAGTAGAAGTGTATACCTACAATAGTTAATTGTTGACCCTATGAAAATCCATACTTTTTGAAGTTGGTAGAACTGTTTGCGGTTCGACTCCGGATTAGTCATCCTTATGGAGGGATTAAGGAGGGTAATGTTTTTTCTGTCTCCTATCAGCAGTATTAAGCTTTGCAGCTTTTTGACGACCTGCGTGGTAGAGCGGTCACCATACCGGTCTGACACGCAGTGGGTCCCGGGTTCGATCCCCGGTCAGACAGACATCTGAATGATGGGTTTAGATTTCTGTTCTGGATCTGGGTATTTATCTATTCGTCTTTGTGTGTGCATGGCACCCACGACACAGAAGAAAGTCCTACTGTGGGGCTATTAGTGTAGAAATCATTTGTTTGTTGGTTTTTTTTTGATTTGACGGCATATATATCGAGGCGTTCCAATTTAATTGACAGGGGTAGCAACGACTCTGGTAAAATTCTGATCTTAATTGAGTTTGATTAAAGATGTCGGGAACATGGCTGCAGTGACTATTTATCATCAGGAGGACTGCGGGTTTATTTGTATAACAATACAAAATATTTAGTTGTATTTATTTACGTAACCTTATACAAAAATTTAAAGGACCAAAATCTCTAAAGTTTATAGTATTTTACATTTACAAATACATTTCTTCTGATTTACAAGTTTTGGAATTTTATTGTTATAGTTTGTCTTTACATTTCTTAACATGAATGAATTTACAAAATTTACTTGCTAAGAGATGATTAATATTGTTACTTTCCGAGAATATATGGGCTCGCTATAAATTTTCTTTTTGAAATTTCAGTCATAATCGCTGGATTCGTTTACAAGATCAACCGATGCCTACAACAGCAAGATGTCAAAATAAAATATTTTTCAATTAATTACATTTTATTTGCAAATACTCAAATAAACAGAAACCAGACAAGATCCTCACAAAACTGACAGACTAGCATTTGTAAGATCCTACTTTAATATAAATAAATTAATAGAACATGAAAATTCAGTAAGACCGTCTCAGTAATGTTTACATCCATAAGATTACGACCTAGCCGGCTAGACTCCCGCGGGAATAATCCATAATCTTTTCGGGGCGAATCATTTCCATTATTAGGATTATGATCTACATAAAAAACTTCTCAAGAAATAAAAAAAATACCAATCGTAATAACATTTAGTTAAAGTTGAAAATTTGAAAGGAAAAATCATGACTACCTTTTATTTAAATTGATTTGTTACTTTGTGTGTGAGCTGAAAATATTGAAACTGAGTTTTAAAGTATTTAACGATTTGCCTTGGATGAATAAATCTTATATGGAAGACGCTCCAAGATGTCGGACTAAATAATACTTGTCAGAAAAGCTTGCTTTTTAATTAATTAATAAATAAATAATTTTCAAAGACTTATCAAAGACTTAACAAAATTTGATATATATTACAAATGACACTATTTATAAAAAATATACAAATAAATATCCACATTTATTCGATTTAGCAATTAAAATAGATTATTATCATCATTACTCCCTTGTAATTGTCCCCCTATGGGTCTCTCCTCACGTTAAATAGGTTTATTCCTCAGTTTACCACCCTCACTACTTGGGGATAAGTAAACTTCATACAATTATTTCTTTTTCCATACTGTTAAAGCATACGATAATTTAAAAATAACCACATCAAAATAATAATTTAAACCACGAATCCAGCAGAAGTTGCCATAACGTATCACTAGGCCATCACTGTTCGTCTCTAAATAAATTTCCACAATTATTCAAATTAGTTGGCAATTGAAATGGATATAAGCAGGCAAATTGAACGCGAGCGAGATCCGGGGCTCTGCGGCACATTAATAATGAAATTATTTCTTCAAACGCGAAATGTTATGAGATAACACGCGCATTAGCGCCGCCTCTGACTAAGTAAACATCTGTAGAACGATTCCAAGGAAATTGTGGTTCAAATCCCACAAATAACATTTTTCACGGACAATCCTCGAAGATTTCGGCCATCGCTTTGTAACTAACTTTCTACCAGCGGTTGTATTTGTACACAGTGATCATTTTGTTTAATTATATATGGATTATGTTCCAATTTTCACAATCTGCTCTATACTAACTACATACTATATTTTCAGGCATTGCTCCCTGCCTGCCTGGACCTCCCTAACATAGACGGGAATAGGAAAAAATATTCAAACAAGTGGACCTTTCATCGATTTAGAGACCTTTCATCGATTTATTATGAAAGGATATGTCTGCTATAAAGTGAAAAAAATCTGAGGCTTGACGACCTATTTTTTTTTTAGTCGACCTCGATTAGATTAATGGATCTAGACTCCTCTTAACAACGCTACTCCCATAACTGCTGCACTGTAGTTTAATTATATACATTTTTTTACTCCCTGCTCTGTACTGTACTATACTACACAGTTTTATAATCGAAAGTTTTTCTGAACAGTATTTTCATGAAGACTATTTTTAATTACATGAAAGAAAACAAAACTGACATACGCACGTAGATTTTCACAAATTACTTTTTATCATGTTTACAATTCAATAACAGATGGGTCTTTATAGTCTACATATATTATAAGTTACAATTCTTTATTTAATTAAATTAGTAAATAAAAGGTGTAAAAATGGAACGTGTAGATATTCTCAACATAATTATAATGCAGGCATAATATTTTTGTTTTATTTCTGTGTACATTATTCGTGCAAAGTGAGGAAATTATTATTTTTACATAAATACTTAACACACGAGCCGCTGGCGAAAATCAATACGAACAAGATATTTGGCTAATTATGTAAGTATGGACGAAGTTACCAATGTACAGTCAGCCAACTCATGAATAAACCACGAATTTCGTTCACGCTACTATAACCTTTTTAGTATCGTAATAGAAGTTAGAATGGTCTGTGAGAAAGCACAAAATGCATACGAGATGTGATCCATTGTACGGTCCCAAGCAAATATTAGCGTTCAACCACAATTCCAATTCATAATTCATCGCCGATGTGGGTATCGCGACCAGGTGGGTGCTGTGTCGAATTACCTACCTTTGAATACAATAATATTAAAACAGCTGTACAGTGTTGCTGTGTATTACTTCATATAGTTTAAATATTGTACTGTGTGATGTCGGTCTTTAATGGCATTACCCCCCTCTCTTCGAGTGTTCTCGCTCTACTCAGGTCTGGTCAGGTCTGGGGCCGTTGCACCGTCTGGTCTTTACGATAGTATGCGACCACATACCGCCGTCCTTCGAGTTCCCACTATTGCCGCCCGCAACCCTGGCATCCCCCTTTTAGTCGCTGGGTAGTTAGTAAGGCTGGGGATACCGTAGCCCTACTCTGATCCCGGAACTACAGAGATGAGCAGCGTCTACGTGTGGAACATAAACAGCCATTGCGGTTACCAATTTGCATGCCAGGCGTGCCAGGGTTGCCAACAAAAACCCTGTTATGGAAGGAGTTATGGGAGCTGAGCGTCAAGGATGTTTAAAAATAGTAAAATAGAGTCACGAATACGTTCAATTTATCATAATTAATTTAATTAGTACAATATTTAAATTTTAATATTTTAAATGGTTGTAATTAGGCTACGTTGAGTCATTTTCCGCGATGGAGGCGATCTGCTTTCCCATGGCGAACAGGCCAGCTGCCCTTGTGACACGCCTCGAACGAAGGAACGACAGCGCAGTGTCGTTCCTTGAAGCACGATGCAGCGTAATCAGTTAGTGGTTGCTACATCGCATAGGACTGACACAAAAGGCTAATCTAGTACTAGGGTTGTCTCAACACGTAACGTAACAAAGTACAACATAACAAAGGCATTTATCCAGCAAGGGACCTCAAAGGCAGATGGGCGGATGGATTTTTGTTTAATTAGCCCAGTAAATAATGCTATTAGGTTACTTAGTTTTTGAAGGTGGTAGAACTCTTTGTGGTTCGACTCCGGAAGCACCACCGCCACACCTATTAATAACAGTAGTGTTATTAATAGGTGTGGCAGGGTGTGAAGGGTATGGTAAGGGAGACATACATTTTCAAGGCATTCCATCTTAGTCCTCAAGGGTAGCAACGCACCTGTGGTCAACCTTAGGAGACACTTTGATCTTATCTAGGGTTCATTACAGATATCCATGGGCAGCAGTAGCCACCCGGCAGAAATTTTACATCTATGCCGGAAGTGGAATTTACGTTTGTATTTATGTTCAAATTTATGATTTGTTAAAATTTATATTTCGAAGCAAAATTAGTAATATTATGTGGAATATAAGTGTAACATCACTAAAAAGCGTGATTTTTTTAACACATAATAGACACTGCAAGCAAAAAATAGAAAAAAAAACAAGCATATGAGCGCCTACTTAGGGACTGTATACTATGTACTGTGTATGTAAGGAACCAACATTAAATTATTATTTTTTTCTTTTTTGTGCTATAGAAGTCAGTTTCTATTTTGTGTTATTTTTTTGTTAAAGACGGACCTTCGATGACGCTATTTATTAATTTGTATTGGAACATTAGGTCTAAGTGGGGTCTAGTGCGAATAACGCTTGGAGATTAAAGTATTTAAGTCTGTGTATGTGAGTACAGTTCTAGGTACTTTAATGTTTAGCAGAAAACAAAACAGAATGACAATCCATTCTCATCTTTAAAGGTGATCTGGTTTTGCAATTTTTTGTTCTTTCTTTGAATACTCCTGTGTTATACGCTACTAAATTGTTAAAAAAACATGCATAAAGGATTCTCTAATATGCATCACACCTAAGGACTAAGATGAAACGTCTCATACTTAATAATTTCTGCTCAGGCAAGTCTGCCGTGCTCTCTTCAATCTCACTATGTATATTATTGGGTTGTTACAAGTTTACAACTAGTTAATGCAGGTAAACAGTGTCAGAACAACATTCGGCAGACGTGCCGAGACAGACATAATCGCTGTCTCGGAGTCCGGCGGCGGATTTGCGGAGACGGCGGACCGAGCGCGGATTACCCGCTAAGTCTCAACTATAATACTCAAACTACACTCCTGGCTATTAATGTAATAGCAAAGTAACTGTATTGCACGCTATTGTTCAGTTACAAGTGCTCAAACTTTAATTATATATTTATTTTTTACAACAAGATTAGACAGCCTCCATGTTAAATTTTAGTTTTGGGTATACTCAGGAAACACAAGATTATTATATTTAATATCATACTATTATACTTAAAGTATATTACTTTTTGTTTAATATAATTAAATTACATCTTTACGGTACGGTCTTTATTTTGTATAGGCCTACGAAGACACAATACACATACAGTCAGCGATATTTTTTCTTATACTACCACCGGATCCGAACACAATCTCAACTGAGAAGATTCGGAGACGAATTTATGTGATTGAAGATTGAAGTGATCTTTTATTTTTCATTCCAATTTATTTTGAAACACTAAAATTATTCTATTGGGCTGTTGGCCATGTTTACAAATAGTAAATCTAGACCGGCTCTGTCTGACATGGAGCGGACGTGTTGAGAGACGGACATAATCGTTGGCCCGGAGTCCGGCGGCGGATTTGAGTACGGCGGACCTTTTACCGACATACGACCCAAATATAATACTGTTAGTACACTACTTCGGATATTATCATAATACGTTAGCAACGCTGTTTTGTTATTATATGAAGTGTAAGGTTTTTTGAAGTGATTTTTAGGGTTCCGTACCCAAAGGGTAAAAACGGAACCTTATTACTAAGACTTCGCTGTCATCACTCTAATGATTTTACTTCGCAGCTTGTATAAGGGTTCAAGTTTCGTATTTATTTATTTAGTTGCACCAACGAAGTAAACGCTATACATAAAATATACACTAACATACAAATATTGGTAACATACAAATATTGGTAAACGACGACCCGCGTGGCTGAGCGGTCACGATACCGGTCTGACACGCAGTGGGTCCCGGGTTCGATCCCCGGCCAGACAGACATCTGAATGATGAGTT
>MOOZ01005911.1:205240-216312 GCA_002930495.1 Cecropterus lyciades | reverse complement strand
TTACCTTTCAGACCATATACCACAGACCAGACCACATATAACACAGCAGCGTTAAACTTGTTATTAGGTAGAAATAGGTGTGGCGGTGGTGCTTCCGGAGTCGAACCACAAAGAGCTCTACCACCTTCAAAAAATAATTCCTTTAAAATTATCAAGACGTAACACAACAACATTAATGGCATAATATATACATGTGTACACATAAAGTGCGACGCATAATTAACAAACTTACTTACGTCATATCGCATCTTCGCCGGCGCTCGTCTGCCATGTAATTCAGTTACTGTCACGTCTATCTACCGTTTAATTAGTCGATATGTCATATATTTATTTTTTATCAGTACCGATATTGATATCGACCCATATCAACTTAACGCTTTTTAATCCAAAACGTTAAGATAATATCGGTCGATTCGATGTCAGCGACGATATATCTTGTAGGTTATTCCTGTATTTGTATCCTATGTGTGAATATAGGTCATAAACTATCTGTGTGCCAAATTTTAGCGAAATCCGACCAGTGGTTTTTGCGTGAATGAGTAACAAACACACATATAATCTCACAAACTTTCCCATTTATAATATTAATGAGATATATCTTTTCAGAATGTAAAAGGTGCGAAATAATCTTAAGGTAGGTAGGCTTTACTTATTTTTGTAATCTCGGAATGGAAATGAACTGCGTTATCGCCTGCTCGTCGTTAGAGGTGAAAAGGGGGTTTCGGCAAGAGTGGGAGCTCGAACCGCCTGACCAGAAACTTGTGGAAGGTCAACGGTATGTGTGGTCGCATACTGTCGTAAGCACCTGCAGGTTTAGAAGAGCGTAATTGCTGTTTTAGGTAGTACCTAACAGGGGTGAGGCGCTGGGAAGTTTCCGCTTGCGTTCCGTTGGAGATCCCGGAGTCCTCTAAATAGCGTTGAGGAAGGCTACCGAGGGGATTTTACTGCGGTAAATGCCTTCGTAACCAAGTGTGTCTCCCATGCCATTGTGGAACCTTTTAAAGATTTCCCCCCGACGACAAAAATAAAAAGCTGTACTATCGGTATAGAATTTTCGTGTAATTTGTTTACATTAAATAAATTTTATACTTTATTTCCTAAATTATTACATAACTAACGCTATTTGAAAAATAGTTATACCTTCATTGTTTAAATAATATTATAAGCAATAACCTTTTTCATGATTGTAAAACTCTTTTCTAAAGATCAAACAAAGAAACAGAATAAGCGTTTGAATAATAATATTAAAAAAAAAAAGAATTCCAGTGAACAGGCAATGTTTGTTAACAATTGTAACACAAAGATAATAATCCCACAAATATCTAGAAGACAAATAAATTACAAGTCGTGTATCCTGTGCGACAATAGAGGGGTGCTAATACGAGGGTCCTTTACAACTCGCCCTTGAGACCACTGCCCCGAGAGAAAATGCAAATTAATAAACGCTTATACAGTTTGTATTTAATACATTAATTTACTTATTGTTATTCGCGGTTTTGGTCATTTTAAATATTTTTATGACTAAAACATTATCAGATCAGATAATGATCAACACTATATTCCGATTGCGTCATAAGGAGGGTAACGTTTTTCCAGCGTATGTATGTACATATATATGTATGTATGCCCATTTCTTTAGCACGCGCTACAGGGAAAACGACTTGACGGAATGTGACATGACATATTATGATATATCATTAGGATCGCCTCATGCATAAACATGAAAGCGTTTATGTTTAAACTTTCTACATTCACTGCCCCACTGTAGTATTTTCTCGTGTGTCGTGGGTGCCATGGACACACAAAGACCTAGACCCAGAACAGAAATCTAAACTGATCATTCTGTCTGTCTGGCCGGGGATCGAATCCGAAGCTCACTGTGTGTCAAACCCGTATGGTGAACGCTCCACCACGTGGGTCGTCAGTCAGGTTTTTCTTTTCATATTTTTAACAATATTGCTTGTTACACTCATAGCCTCACGCTAATGCACAAAACCCAAAATAAACCATCAAATCCCACATATCACAATCCCCAAAATAAAAAATAAATTTAATATTCAAACATCTGTCTCGCCGGGTATTGAATCCGGAACCCTCTGCGCATGAGACCAGTCATGACCGGTACCAAACCACCGTTTTTAAACGAGATTTCTTTATTATATGTTCTTAATTTGCTATCTGTATCTATATATAAAATTATAACAGTTAAGTAACAAACGAACATGCTGTCCGTCAGATGGTCAGTAGTTATTGTCGCCTATACCTTTGTGGAGGAAAAGGGGAGATCTCCCGCCAGGCGATGCCACTGCCTGGGACCGCGGTCCATGTTAACTTCGGACCATCAGTCGACATGTAAGACACTTCATATAGAACAGGGGTTCTTTCTGAAGTCAATCACTGATGCGTTGCTACTCCCGAGGACTAAGATGGTCGTTTCGTATGAAAGTGAGCCATTTCAAGAGACTGTATGACATGATTGCCATGTATATAGAATCTTTAAATATTAGGTCTCCTACGTGAATATTGAAACAAAATTAAAGTTATATCACTAGAAGTCCAATAAAAATATTAGATGGTACATTCATCAGAGTTATAATTATAATTTGATGAGTATAATGAGTTAATTATTTATCTGTACATTTTACAGAGAAATATTTAAATTTCTGCCATGAAATAAGTAAGCTAAGCAAAATAGAAAATGGAAACATAATGTTTATTAAGATACTAAAACAAGCTATTAACTTTCTTCGCTTTAAGTCCTTCGTTACATAAAAATAAGAAATGATTACGTTTGTTCTTGCATGCCGCAGTATTGTTTCCAAATAACAAGGGCCGTTCCGCGCCCGTCCTTCGCTCATTACTTCGATGTTTATTTTTTCTGTCGAGCAACAGGCTATGAGAGGTTTTCGAAACAATACATTTTTGTGTTTAAGTAGCAAACGATTATGTAGCCCACGAGACGCTGAGTGATCCGACGGACTGCTATATTATTTGTTAGTTGTAGCCTACGACTTTGTACGCGCAGACTATAATACAAAATAATAAATAATTGTTCCTTAAGTTATTTCGTCTTATTTCTCATCCTTTAGGGGTCTATAAGGAAAGCCTACAATTTTAGTAGTTTTGCTGATGTGGTTAAAGGTGGTAGAACACTTTGTGGTTCGACTGGTGGGACCGGTGGGGCGTCTAATAGAGCAGTGTTATGTGCTGCTATGTTTTGTTCTAAAGGGTTTGTGGGGGAGATTACTTTTGCGAGGCGTTATAACTTGGTCATCAAGAGCAGGCACGCATCACCAGATAATATCAGAGTCTTACGTCAACGTGACGTAAGACTGATATTATCTGCAGATGATTCCATATGTCCATGGGTGGCAGTGGCCAGTTACCATAAGCTGGGCGGCGTGCTAATTTGTTACTTTAATATTATAAAAAAAAGTGATAATCTTAGTGTGGCGATGACCCGCGCGGCGGAGCAGTCCCCACCAGTCTGACACGCACTGGGTTCCGGGTTCGATCCCCGTTCGGACAGACATCTGAATGATGAATTTAGGGTCTAGATGTTTGCGTATTCATTTTTGTGTGGGTTCACGGCACCCACGACACAGGAGAAAATCCTCGTTGTTGAGTGTAGAAAGCGTTATTTATTATATTATTATTTCTTATTATATTATTATATAAGCGTTATTTATAATGTGTGTCTTCATTACAAAACGAACCTGTTGCCCAAATTTCCAGGTTCTACTTTTAGTAGGGGTAATTTGGGCCTGAAATGATTAGTCGATAATAAGTATTTGTTCGTTTTATTAATATATTGTAAATAAATCAATCTCAAAAGGGTTGAAGTTCCAACTGAGGTCGACCAGAGATGTGATACTACATCTGAGGATGTAGTTGGAAGTCCTCTTGTAAATATCTTTGCCTTACCAGTGCATTATCATTTCTTACCTTGATCAACGAACTGGAATATAGTAGCTTAACAGTGCTGATCAGGACAGAAATAGATATAGTCGTGGTTCTTTCCAAGTCGAAGTATAAAGAATAATGTATGAATGTATGTTTTTGTTTATGTACATATGTCCATTTCTTTGGCACGCGCTACGGCCCAAACAGCTTGACGGATTGTGACATATAATAATTATGACATATCATTAAAATCGTCTTAGCTTGGGAACTGACATAGACGATATAATTTTAAAAAATAGCGCCTGGAAATAGATGAAAAAGACAGGAGGAAGGACGATTTTTTTATCACGACAATATGGGTATCAAATGAAAGCTCGTAAATAGACCATTCTAAAAATATACATATGAAATACTTTTACTTGAATACTTTGACAGACATACATCAAAAGCGTCAAATACAACATTATAAACATACAACAGTCGGGTTTTTTCTTTTAATATTTTTAACAATGTTACTAGTTTTGTCACGCAACGAAGCAAAGTTCACATCATTAACCTGACGTAGTTACTATGACGGTAACCATAGTGGTTACCGTCATGGTTACAGTACATGAATATAAAATTAACTAATAGTTTATTTAATAAGTATTTTGATATTAATGTCAAATTTGCACAGCGTAACCACTAGTTATTAACTAATTAGCAAAGTGAATGCACTGGTGGCAACCAACATAGAATAGCTAAATGTCATGTTATTTGCAGTATAATGAGTACGGTTTGGATTACGTAAACAATTGTGGATTTTCGGATGCGTGTTAAGGGTTAGATCCTATTCGTACTTTAGAATTTTGTGTAACAATACCTAATAAACAGTTCATCGAATGGCAAGTTATCACTCCTATCCATCGTCAATATTCGACTTTATGTAGCTCAATGGTTTTATTAGAAGCTGATACGCAAGGCCGCTACTTTATATAAATAATTCCGTCAAGGGGTACGGAAGTTTTATTGAAACCTTACCTAAATAATAAAACATAAAAAAATATTGATTTCGAGTCGACGGATAGTCAAGTACTTTGTTAAATTCAAATGGTGCAAATAGTCCTCATATTGGCCACCTGGATGCGATATTGAATTCCTTAAAGCGGATTCGCGTAATAATAGGATAAACATGCCATCTAGCGGCGTTGTTTACCTTACACAGTTTTGATATTTTATACTAAATGGCATTTCATAACATAAACGATTTCTACACTCTATCCTAATGTAGGGCACATTAGGATTTTCTTCTGTGTCGTGGGTGCCATGGACACACAAAGACGAATACACATACACACAAACCCCGAAGAGAAATTTAAACTCATCATTCAGATGTCTGTCTAGCAGGGGATCGAACCCGGGGTCCAATGCGTGGCAGACTTTTATGGTGACCGCTCCACCACGTGGGTCGTCGTATTGTTTGAAAAACTTTTTGGCGCAATTCGTTAAAAAACATTAAACTTTAAATAAATAGACCTAACGATTCACGTAACTGAATAAAACAGACCTATATCATTAGCATCGGTAACCGTATTGATATCATAAATCCCGAAGTCACGGGAGATAGGGCGCCATCGCCTCTCCCAAATCCAATTACTAATCAGCTAATTTATTTGTCCACGCAATTGTCACTGCTGACGCGGTGATGTAGTTAGCTTTGTGCGGACAACGGGACTGTTTTCCTTTTATATATTCAGTAGTTTGCTCGCCGTTCTGTCGGATACTGGTATACTGTTTTTACAAAATAACAACATTTTTTGGGTTGGAGTTTATGTACTTTGGCGGAGCGGTCACCATACCGGTCTGACACGTAGTGGGTTCTGGGTTCGATCGCCGGCCAGACAGACATCTGAATGATGAGTTTAGATTGTGTTTTACTAGAATATTCTATTGTGTGTGTGCCATGGACACTCAAAAGACGAATACACAAACACTCAGACCTAAAACAGAAATCTTAATTCGTCATCCAGATCTCTGTCTGGCCGATGATCGAACCCACTGCATAAGATGACCGCTCCGCTGCAAGGGTCCTCAAGCAATCATTATATTGGGAACATATTGTAATATCTATACATATAAAAAAATTGAAGTGTTTGTTTGTAATATCAAAATAATAGCTTTTTACCAAATGGTAAAAATGGTACATATGGTAGTATATACGATAACAAAACATCAATTACTAAAATTTTTGTCTGTCTATCTATCTATTTGTTCCGGGTAATCTTTGAAACCAGTGGGCCAATTTTGACAGGACTTTCACTGTTAGATAGCTGATGTAATAACTTAGGCTACTTTAATTTTAGAAAATGTAATTAGGGTTTGGCATAAAACCTAGTAGTAGTTGCAAAGGAGCATGCAGTCCATCTGTTGGCAAGTCGACACTGCTACCCAGGACATCTATAACCAACTTCACATAGAACAAATGTTGTACTTGAATTTGATTACAAACGCTTTTTACCTTACCTGGAATTATCACTTGATGCTAGTGTCCGACCGAAGGTCGATTACTGGCCAAAGCCGAAGCCGATTGTTCGGCTATGGCCATAACCTTCGGCCGAAGCCGAATGTTGAATAACCATAAGAATTTCCGTTCTGAATTGGCCGAAATTGATTTTTTTAAACGATTTTTATTTTTGTACATAAAGATCTATGTTGATTGGATACAAATAACTTCTAGAGCTGATTAAAATGTCTTAGCTACTTTACTAAAATGATAACAGTTCAACTAATGTAAATTTCATACACAATACACCACACAAGCCCACAATGGAGTTTTCACGTACCCTTGCGCTTCACCATCTCCATCTCGGTATCGTGTATTCGTTTAAAGTCGTTCAATTTATGCGCTTGCTAGAACCTTCGGCTTCGGCTAGAACTTCGGCCCATTTTTGCCGAAGCCGACGTTTTTGCCGAACCGTCGGTCGGATACTACTTGACGTACAAAACAAATTGGACCATAGTTCTACTCGAATATCCAACTTAGACAAAGATACAAATACAAGTTTTAGAGGTGGTAGAACCCTTTGTGGTTGGACTTAGATGGTACTATCACCACAACTATTCTAGCATTTTTGTATAGTATGGTAGTAGCAAACGAGCATGCAGCCCACCCGATAGTAAGTGGCTACTGCCGCCCATGGACATCAGTAATCAACCCTAGGTAAGATCAAAGTCTCACCTAAGATTGGCCACAGGTGCGTTGCTACTCCTGAGAACTAAGATGGAATGCCTCGGAAAAGTATATATCCCTTACCACACCCTTCAGACCAGATCGCAACAGCGCATAACACTGCTGTTATTAAGCAGAAATTGGTGTAGCGGTGATGCTTCCGGAATCGAACCACAAAAGAGCTTTACCACCTTCGAAAAAGCCTAAGTCTGAGATTAATTCCTAGCGAGACAAAATGAAGGGTACAGATTTCTGTTTTGGTCTTTATATTTGTGAACATGAACTCAAACACATGCTTACAGCATGTGTTTGTGTTTCATCTATGTGTCCGGGGCATCAACGACTTATGAAAAAGCCTTCTTTCGAGCTATGAGTGCCCAGAAAATGAACCTCGGACTAAAATGTGAGAGATCACAATTGATACTAATAGGTTATCACTACATAAAGTTTAGTAAATGACTATTATATATAAAAATAATAAATCAACACGTCCGACAGTTATATAATAAGACAAATATCTCGCCATTGACCCAATGACCTTACATTTGGACTTGGAGAGAAATCAACTCTGAATGCGTCAGCGATAAATACTAAGTAGCGAATATTCTCTGACGTTGCTTGCTTGGTTTTTTTGCTATATTTTTTAACGTATTATACACACGTTAAACTAGTAACGTTGTTAAAAAAAGTAAAATAGAAAACCCGACTGTTTTAAACGATTATTTCTTCATAATAATACATTTAATTTAACGCTTATTAGGAATTTTCGCCAAAATTGTCAAGGAAAAGTATTACAATATATATATTAGAATGGACTATTTACTAGCTTTGATATACATATTGTCTTGATAATAAAAAAGTCATCACCCCCCTCCCTTTTCCCCTATTTGTAGGCGCCACTTTTAAAAAATATATAGTCTTTGTCACTTTCCAAACTAAGAAGATTTTAATGATATGTCATACGTCACAATCCGTCAAGCCGTTTGGACTATAGCGCGTGCCAAAAAAATCGATATACATACAAACAAACATATATACATACGCTCAAAAAACATTACCCTTCCTTTGACGCAGTCGGGTAAAAATAACTCAATGTTAATTATTACCCGACTGCGTTCAGCATTGTAAATAAACAGTTTAAAAATTGTGTGAAATTTACCAATCCGCATTTGGTAATTGGACTATGGCTTCACACTTCAATCTTTCACATTTTGAGACTAGATTTAAACCCAGTAGTAGGTTATAAGGTTAATGATAACAATGTTATTAAAGTAACAAAAAATGTTAAGGTACATCTACACGTACAAATACAATTTCAATATATTTATATTGTATGTGAGTCGGTATCCGTGTGGAAGATGGAGCACTATTGCCAAAATACACAGACGTAATAATCGAATAGACTCTTAGCTACATAATTTATAAACGCTTTCTACACTCATAGCCCCACTACTACGATTAGCCATACACACTACGATTTTTTCCAGTGTCGTCGGTGCCATGGACACACAAAGACGAATACACAAACACCCAGACCCAGAACAGAAATATAAACTTATTCAGTTTTCTGTCTGGCTGGGGATCGAACCGGGGACTCACACCGTGTCAGATCGGTATGGTGACGGCTCCACCACGCGGGTCATCAAAATCTATAGTATTGCTAGTCAAACCGTTAATCACGATCCATAGATCGATGAACAGTAAAGTTATCTTCATGTTTGTATATAAACGACGTACGTAGTGAAGCGGTCACAGATGTACATCTGAATGATGAGATAAGATTTCTGTTCTCTCGTATGACATAAGAGAAAATCCTAGTGTGAGGCTATGAGTGTTTTTTTTTAATATAATTACATAAGACTTTTAGAATTTATTTGATATTATTGGTTTCATTACGTGGTGTGCATATTTCAGTCATAAGGCGTGCAGTCTAAGCAAGTCAGCGTGGAATGATAACTAAGCAGCGTGCAGTAGTATCTTGTAAAACCTAATCAAGATACAGTCTGAACGAATTAAAGTGGAGTCTAAATTAATTAGTCTTCAACCAGAGTCAACCAGCGTGCAATATGAGCTAATCAGCGTGAAATCTAAATCAATCAGCCAGGTGCCTGAGCTAATTAGCGTGTAATTTATAAACCGACCAGTCCGCAGTAATTACTAGTAAATTCATTATTGGAAAAAGAAAAGTCATAATAGTTTATTAGGAGTCAATTGGGTACCTCTTTTATAAAACGGATTAATATTAACTTAAGCACCTTTGCAATCCACTACTGTAAGTGTTCGGTATTGGATTCGTATCAAGGTTTTAAGGCTTGATATATGTTATGAATATAGCCAAGAGTCGCGTATTTCAAGGTTTTCAGATTTACAAATATGTATCATTCGAACTGACACTTCAAGGACAGCAACGGTTATGGTATAAACTTAAGGTAGATTCCCATAATTTTGTAATAATTAAGTGGTCATAAATATTCATGGATGACGTAAATGATAATAATCAGATAAGCTAAAAGACTAACGGCACCTGTATCCAAGGTTGTAGAGCTCCATGGGGGACAGTGAAGACTTGCCATCAGGTGGAAAGTATACTAGGTTGCTATTTCAAAATTTGAATTAAAAACTACACCTAGTTTTGTCATAAATACGCAGTGTAGCAATACTGATTACTGCTTTTCAATATGTGTTCTAGTGAGATTTTCTATCTTGCCCTTAAGCTTAGGCCGTGTTTAATTTGGTGCAAATAATCTATTTGGTGTTAGTTACTGATATCTTTGAGAGTGTGATTACTCAGTTTACTTAGATTGAGTGGACGGTATCACTGTTTGCTCCGTTCCATTCTCATATAACACACGAGAAGTTAAATAATGATAGCTATATATCCTGACTGAGGGTCATGTTTATTATAAATCTTAATTAAGCAAACGAGCATGTAGGCAACCTAGTGGGAAATGGTCACTGCCGCCCATGCACATCGAACTTTTCCCGAGAACAACTTCATGTAGAATATTGGCTTTTGAAGTCACTTACAGACAGGTTACTCTGGAGACTAAGATTGTTGCCGCGAGGGAAAGTGAGTCAGGGCTACACGCTTCCAACATAACGCTGGGACTGCTTAATATTGGAAGTGAAATAAATTTTAAATAAGATTTAAGGTGACTTATTATTATATTAAAAATAACAAAACCGAATAAGAGTAAATAAATCCTTAAAATCAATACAACCTGCAAGTCCATATACCTGGAGGTCAGTAGATAGAATTGAATTGAAATTCAAAGCAGTAATTTTCTCAGGTCAAACCGTTCAAACTTTCTTCCATATGAAAAGATAAGATCGGAGGTGATAGAACACTTTGCGATTCGATACCAGAACCATCACCGCCACACCTATTTTTGCCTAATAACAGCAGTGTTATACATTATTGTGTTCTGGCCTGAAGGGAGATATACTTATCCAAGGCGTTCCAAGTCAGTCCTCAGGGGTAGCAACGTATGTGTGATTAACCTCAGGAAAGACCTGATCTTATCTGGGGTTGATTACAGATGACCATAAAATTAATTATCAGTGCTTTACGGCGAAGGAAAATATCGGTGGCCTATGACCTAAAACTCTCTCATTCTGAGAAAAGAACTGTTTCCAGCAGTAGGACAATAATGGGTTGACCATAAACTTCATGCTTGTTGCTATTCCCTTACTATAAAATATAAAACATAGAGGTACAAGTATTTAGGTATATTGCTAAAAAATATAATTTTACCTAGATCAGGTTATTTCACAATCAATTGTATATTACCATAAATAGTACTTGAGTGAAATATAAAATGATGCAAAAATATTATTGCATGCAACGTAATTTCATGTAAATCGCAGATTCTTTCACTGAAAGGTAGCGCATTCTTGGAAACGGCGGCGCTATATAACGAGCCTTTAACTTGCATTCTTGACTTAATGTCTAGAATAAATT
>MOOZ01005911.1:163266-179355 GCA_002930495.1 Cecropterus lyciades | reverse complement strand
TTCCTGAGATTAGCGCGTTCAAACAAACAAACAAACAAACAAACAAACAAACTCTTCAGCTTTATAATATTAGTATAGATTTACATTCATAAAGCTATATACATGGCGACTTTCAGGCCCTATATTAAGATGGTGGAAGTTTAAGTCGACCACGAGGTTCATCTCGTAGTAAACTGCATTTAAAACCAACTCCAAAATTTAAATCTACAGTCAAATCATAAGTTCGCGCGTCGTTTAGATGTGAAACCAAGGCGGCCGCAACCAATCCCCTCCTTCGTTGATTATTTCACCTCTAGATAATACCATTGAGTTTATTCGCTGAGCAAACGGAATAGTCGACAGGGCTGTCACAGCTCGTCAAGACGTCAAGAGCTCTCGTGCTAAGAGTCCTTACCTCGAGGGCAGGCTACTGTTTGGCGAGCCCTTCAAGAATTCCTTCACCAAAACAGATTTCCACTGTTTGTATTAGACCCTTTTTATCCACGATCAGGCTAAGTGTTTGTATTTAATTATCTTGATGTATATGTGTTTGGATAAAGAGATTCAATGCTGATGAATGACTGAATTGCTGCGTAAATGTTAAATTTGTATGTGTTTATCTTCAACCCTTTTTACAGTACAATTCTAACTACAGGGTCTTCTTCAACAACTGATAGAGACGTAGATCATAATACTAAAATGAAAACGATAATAAAATAATTATAAATCTAAGAACAGATAATGCAATTAGCAATAATAATAAAAATATTAATGTTCAATTTTGGAAGATATAACTATTTAGACGACCCACGTGGTGGCGCAGTGGGTCCCGGGTTTCTACACTTTCTAAACTTTCTACACTCATAACCCCACACTAGGATTTTCTCCTGTGTCGTGGGTGCCATGGACACACAAAGACGAACACACAAACACCCAGACCCAGAACAGAAACCTAAACTCATCATTCAGATGTCTGTCTGGCCGGGGATCGAACCCGGGACCCACTGCGTGTCAAACCGGTGTGACCGCTCCGCCACGCGGGTCGGTTTGATACCCGGCTAGACAGATATCTCAGTGATGAGGTTAGATTTCTGTTCTGGGACTGCGTGTTTATGTATTCGTCTGTGTGTGTCCATGGCACCTACGACACAGGAGAAAATCCTAGTGTGGGGCTATGAGAGTCGATAGCGTTTATGTTTATTTTACTTGGTGTCAACAAGAAGATATTTGTGTGCAGTGGTACAACAAATCTTAGCTGCAAAATGGAATATAACCCTTAAGCGTTAATTGTGGGGTCCCACAAACCTCAAATTCGATACGTAACCACAGCTCTGACGCTTCCAGACGAGGGTGCCACAGCAATATCTATTTCGAAATTGGTAACTATCTTGTTCGATCAAGTAATCGATACCTTAGAGGGCATTAAATATGACGTCTGGTCATGTCATATTTAGTGCCCTAAATACGGATTTATTTGATGATTTCGATGTAGATTACGCGTTTACGTATTTGGTTTTACCTTGCAATGTAAAGTAGGTTGCAATGATGGACGAAAACGTAAACGATTATTGTTTTGAGAAAACATTTTAAATAATTGTTTTCTTCATCATGTTATAATAATTATAATATTGAGGGTAAAATATAATAAAGATTTTTATTTCCATTGGATGGGCTGCCTTTTCGCCAGTATAAATCGCCCGAATGGAGTTGTAAGTGTCATGGCGTGCGAGTCGTCATTCCTTTGACAGCGGCTTGCGCGTAATGGTCGCTTGCAAACCCATTATCTCTTAATTATTATTTATTATTGCTTCTGTTTTAATTATTTTGGTTTATTGTTAATTGAAACAAGTCGTACAGTGATCATATTATAATGTGAGACTTATTGTTTTGGTGAATACCTGCACGTACACGACCACACGATCTGAAAATGTCCGATCGACCTATAGATACACCTAACCATCTTGAAAATTCTTCGATATATATATATACAATCTAGTTTTTGACATGAAAACTAAATGTTAGCTTAGCAGTATCTCGCCTTACATCTTACTAAAGAGGAGCCTTGTTTGGCAACATACCCCACATTTTGATAAAAATGAAGTACCAATGTAATTGCGTTATTGCGCATGCGCAATAGGTTGTCAATGCTTTTAATTCCAAGTAAATGAGCCTTATCCGTTAAACTAATATTTAAAATTAATGAATTGGTTATACATCTATAAATTTCTATCATACGTACATATAGTTTTACATTTATAAGTTTACGAAATGAAACTGTAATGTTCGTCTCAAGCCAAGCACGTAATCCATTGTTGGCGGAGTCAGTATTTTGATTCGTAGGAGTCGTCTCGAGTCCCGGGTTGTGTGAGAAAACACTAGCGTCTGCGTTTGTTTGTTTTGGTACAATAGCGTGTTCATTTGAATCTGAATAGAACTAAAATGGTTGCTCTCAAGACGGTTTCGGCATGTCTTTATATTAATATACTTATATTAAATCATTCGTAGTTGGTACATTAAGACTTTTAGTAGTTACGCAATCGAAGTTTTACACCAAATTGATCAATTGAGGTATTCCTGCAACGTACCTATTTGTTTTTTTGAACCTCTGATTCTTAGCTTTTCTTGGATTTAATAAATGGCGTTGTAGTGTAGTTGTTTTTTTAATATAATAAAATGAATGTAATTTGCAAATGAAAACAGGAATATCATAAAATTTGGACCCCATAGGAGGAGAATGTGTAGCACACACATACGTATATTATTGTATAATTAAGCGACGTTCATATTTATATTTAGACAAGTGCTATTTGAAGCTATTGTCGTTATTATTTTTACACAAATAAAGTAAATTGATATTTAAAATACCTGTCTTTTAATAACGACATTTATTCGTATTTCTTACAGAAAAATCTTTTCCTCGCTACCCATATCATGAGGCTGCTTAGATAATAATTGATGTTGTATTTTGGACGCCATATTAAATTTAGAATGACTTTACTAACTAATATAATAATGTCAATAAATCTGTATGTAAATTTTTGGCTCAATCCGTTGGAGTTAAGTGGTGTGAAATTTATTCGCAAACCCCTCAAGTATAAACGAAATAATAAGACAAGTCGAATTAAAGCGTATGTATATGTATAATACAGAATACACAAAGAATACTGATTAGGTGAGTTTTTATTGTCAATAGATCAAATATTCAGGTTGCTCAAACGACCGCAGAATTTGTTCAATTCGTATGCCAATTGAACTACAATAGACTTAAGGCCAGATCGACCTTGTAGAGGAATAAGATGATCGTTTTTATAAACTATGTTATAGATACTTTAATATTCTAATAGATACAGTTATTAAATAAAAATTGAATACCATTTTTTTTATCAGATTGAAGTAGCAAACGGTCATGCAGTCCATCTGATGGTAAGTAGTTACTGCCGCCCATAGACATCTGAAAACAACTTCATATAAAACAGATGCATTGCTACTCCTGAGGAATGAGATGGTCGCCTCATATATAAGTTAGGCGGCAACCACACCCTTCCGACGAAACGCAAGAACTGCTTCACACTAGAAATAGGTGTGCTAAGTATATAAAAGAAAAAAAAAAACGTAATTTTTTTATATAACGTGAACAAAGGGTATATAAACAGCACAAAGGGGTAACACCTCAAGGGGTTATTTCTGCCTAATAACAACAGCGTTATGCGCTGTTGTGTTCTAGTCTGAAGGGTGTGGTATGGGAGACATACTTTTTCGAGGCATTCCATCTTAGTCCTCAGGGGTAGCAATGCATCTGTGGCTCACCTTAGGTGAGATTTTGATCTTACCAAGGGTTGATTGCAGATGTCCATGGGCGGCAGTAGCCACTTACCATCAGGTGGTCTGCATGCTCTTTTGCTACTATCCGTATTATATAAAAAAAAGACCACTATACCTATATCAGGTATTGTATCACAGAAACCTATGCGAAATTTCTCGTACTACTGAAAAATTCAAACGTGTATATGATTACTAGAAATACAACTTAAATTTAAAATTAAAAACCCCAGATTCTAACAGATTTGCTAAATCAAACCACAATATACCCACGAATAAGTTACCTTTCGAAAATTAAGTAAATGTGTAATTAAAAGTTTTTTGGAACGACATTTTTTTTCCTATTTTATACAGAAAACTCTAGGTATTTGATACCCATATTATGGGCACGCTTAGAAAATGATTTGTCCAATATCTTCAGGCGTCGGCCATATTGGATATAGAATGTCGTCACTATGCAAATCATACACTGTCATCAATAGGACGAAGTTTCGAATATCGGAAAATCTTTTCTTAGTGGGTGTCTACGTTATTAAATTCAACCTATTGTCCAAATTTTATCGTTCTAGGTTTAGTAACTTAGGCTCTGCTGCTCTGCCATTATTGGACAGAACAAGTGAGTATCTCCTAGACTTATGAGATTAAATAAATAACCAGACGTGATAAAACGAGATACATATATCTTGGCATAAATCGTAAAGAGTGATTGTCGATAGTCAAAGTGATAAAGTCTTTTTTTATAATATAGAAGTAGCAACCGAGCATACAGTCTACCTTATGACTCCCTTTTATAAAAAAATACCATTACAAAAACAGTACATCTCACATCCACCAGTTAGCCTGTTGATAACCTGAGGGCAACAACTTAATATCGCTTTATTTTAACGATTCAAAAGGTTTTAAAGGGTACCGACGGGGCGAAACCCGCGAACAAACAGCCGGAGTTCGCTTCCGCGGTACACATCCGCCTGCTCCGCTCATTGTAGTCGATACCGCTTGTTTACAGAATTTTAAGTACATTACATGTACCTACTGCAACTGCGTCAGAAGGGGGATAATATTTTTCGAGCGTATGTATGTATGTTTGTTTGCATCTATATCCATTTCTTTGGCACGCGCTACAGCCCAAATGGCTTGACGGATTGAGACGCATCAGATATCATTGGAATCGTCTCAGTTTGAAAAGTGACAAAGGCTTTATAATTTAAAAAAATACGCCTACAAATAGGGGAAAAAGAAGAGGAAGGGACAACTTTTTTAATATGACAACAACATGGGAACAACTGAAAGCTAGTAAATAGACCATTTTAAACATATATATATTATAATACTTCTTCTTGACTATTTTCACTAAAACTCATATAAAGCGTTAAAATAAATATATCATTATGAACAAAAAATCGTTTAAGCAGTCGGGTTTATTGTTTTAAATTTTTTTAACAATGATACTAGTTAATAATTTTGAAGTAGTATACTACTACTATACTATTGTACGGGGACTTCATACTGTCCTAGGCTCTCATGTACTACGGCCGTATCAGCGATATAGGGGGTAATAAGGTATATACAGGTCTCGTTATTATCCTGAAGACTTACTTGGACGTCTCCCAACACCCGGATCTCTTCAGACAAGAACACAGAAATGCTTAACATCGTTGTCGTAAGGCAGAAAAAAGTGTGACGATGGTGCTTCTGGAGAAGAACAACAAAGAGTTATATCACTCTGAGATATTTATGTATCTTCGTATGTATAAATTTTCTTCTTTTAGCCAACTTATAAGTCGCTAGAGATTATTTAACAAAGAACTAACCTCGGCTAGTTCAAGCTACTCCCAAACGATTTTTTCTCGATCCGTTTAGGTGGTGTTGCGCTGATCTTATTTTTTTAAGCGTGTGACAAAATAGATGACATGTACTTTTTTATACTTAAATCTAACGATAAGGCAGACAGATACCTTATTTGACACGCAGAGGCTCCCGGGTTCGATTCCCTGCCAGACACACTTCGTAATGATGAGTTTGATTTCTGTTCTGGGTCTGGATGGGTCTATTTTAGCAGTCTGTTTTTTTCTTTTCATAATAATTTTTTGTATAAGTTGTGTAATTAATTGATTAATTAGTTTTCTGTAATTAAGTATTTGTCGTTTGGTGTTTCTATAAAAATATTCTATTTCGGGTCATGTCTTCTGTGAGGACAATGAACTCTAAAACTTCTATGTACATTATAATAAATAGAAAATTCATTTTGGTACAACAATTACTTCATTAACCTTACTATATTTTGTTAATATGTGTAGGTACCTATAGTCTAGACTGTTTGTGCCTCCACGTTCGGGGATCCAATGAATTGTGTTTGCCCTTTCGTTACAAAGGAAACTTATTGGATTCTGAGACAAATAGTTAAACATTTTATTTACTAGACTTATTTTTGATTGGTTATTAAACTCAGTGCCTGGTGACTCTGTAATTTCTTTATTGTCAGTATTATTTATAAACCATGTTTTTGATGTTTATAGTGACCACAAATTAAATAAACTTTTTTGCTTAAAAACTGTTTTCATAACTTTTAGGTATTCAGAAAATAAGTGATTTTAAAATATTTTTATTTTCGTGATGTAATTACAGTAATGGAAACCACTTCTCTTTTTTCCTTTTTTTCCTCTGATTTAAATAAAAAAATATTAAAATCCTTTCTTTTTATTTGTAAGAATTTAAAAAAAGGAAGATACATATATATTCTTATAATACGGCTTACATAATTAATTCACGGGTAGATATTTTAATAGATTAAGATATATAATCTATACTAATATATAAAGCTGAAGAGTTTGTTTGTTTGTTTGTTTGTTTGTTTGTTTGTTTGAACGCGCTAATCTCAGGAACTACTGGTCCGATTTGAAAAATTCTTTCGGTGTTAGATAACCCATTTATCGAGGAAGGCTATAGGCTAAATATCATCACGCTAAGACCATTAGGAGCGGAGCACCAATGAAGAATGTTTCAAAATCGGGGTTTTTTTTTCTAAAGAGATATAAAATTTCGGTTAATGTATGTCACGTTACATTTCTTTTAAACGCGGGTGAAACCGCGAGCTCAGCTAGTATAATATAAGATTGATAAGTCATTAATTTAATAGCAATTTAATTTTACGAGGCAACACGTTAATTAAGCTCTAAAATCGACTCTATTATATAGCGAATACACTCTACATTATATAGATTTAGAGTACTGGCTTTAATTTAAAGAAATAAAGTTTAAATTTGTACCAAAAACCTCTCCGGAATTAGCAGAGCAATTATTTGTTAATTGATATTTCGATAAGAGCTTTTTAATTACTCGGGACTCTAGGCAGCCTCCAGAGAACTCTACCGGAGTTTAATTCCCGTGAGTGGGGTGAGGAGGCTTCGCGGGTCATCTATCAGTGAGAGAGGATTATGGCGCTACATTTTTCTGCACAACGCCCCCATTTCTCATGTCCTCTTACCGCCGATCGACACTACGATGTAGAGCGCTTTGCTATCGCCTAAAAAGGGACTAATTGCAACCGTCATGGATAGTGACAATCTATTTTTGTCTATTTTTTATATACTGTTATATAGATTCTGCGTTTGTCTTTGCTTATTACCCGAGTACATTAAAAGGAGGGTAATGTTTTTCGAGCGTATGTATGTATGTTTGTTTGTATGTATGTATGTCCATTTCTTTGGCACAGCCCAAACGGCTTGACGGATTGTGGTGTATGATATATCATTAGAAACGTCTCAGTTTGAATAGTGACATAGGCTATATAATTTTTAAAAATGACACCTGCGAATAGGCGAAATGGGAAGGAAGCGATGAATTTTTTTATTATCGCGACACGTATTATTAAATGAAAGCTAGTACAAAGACCATTTTAAAAATATAAACGCTTTCTACACTCATAGCCCCACACTAGGATTTTCTTCTGTGTCTGGGTGCCATGGACACACAAAGACGAATACATAAACATCCAGACCCAGAACAGAAATCTAAACTCATCATTCAGATGTCTGTGTGGCCGGGTAACGCTCCACCACGTGGGTCGTCATATATTTTACAATACTTTTACTTGACTATTTTGACGAGAACTGATATAAACCGTTAAATTAAATGTATCATTTCGAAGAAAAAAATAATTTTAAGCAGTCGAGTTTATGGATTCACTGTTTTTAACAATGTTACTAGTTGTCTATTTTTTAAATACCGATATATAGATACTGCGGTTGTATGTGCTTATTTGTACATGAATAATTTCTTTGGATAATAGAATGGTTAAAACATGATAGTTCTTCGTGTGTTTAATAAGTATGATATAATCTATACTAATATTATAAAGCTGAAGAGTTTGTTTGTTTGTTTGAACGCGCTAATCTACTGAACTACTCGTCCGATTTGAAAAATTCTTTCGGTGTTAGATAGCCCATTTATCGAGGAAGGCTATAGGCTATATATCATCACGAAAGGCCAGGCATAGGAGCAGAGCGCCAATGAAGAATGTTTCAAAATCGTTTTTTTTTTTCTAATGAGATAGATATAAAATTTCGGTTAATGTATGTCACGTTACATTTCTTTTAAACGCGGGTGAAACCGCGAGCTCAGCTAGTCACTTATATATGAGGCGGCCATCTCAGTACTTGGGAACAGCAACGCATCGGTGATCGACTTTAGCTTGTGATCTGTATGAAGTTGCTTACAAATATCTACGGGCGGCAATAACTACTTACCATCAAGTGGTCTGCATGCTCGTTTGCTATTACTGTCAGTTAAAATAGTAATCATTACGTAACAATTGAAATAAACTTTGTAATTATTTTTTGGAGTTTACTCCTTAAGAATCGATTTTCATATAAGGCGCCCGGTATGACAAAAATATGAGGAGTGAAATCGATCGAATTGATCGATCGAAGTGATCGAATTAACTTGTTACGTTTTTGGTGCGCAACCTATTGTGCGCACCTTTCCCTTTTTCATCTTTCGCATAGCTCGCATATTCGCATAGCGCTGTTTACAACAATTGAATATTACTTCAAGGTTTCTCATCCGTCGCATAGTTGGCGCTATTTACAACAATTGAAACTTCAAGTTTTTTCATCCGTTGCATAGGTGGCGCTGTTTATAACAATTGAAACTTACTCCACGTTTTCTCATCCGTCGGTTAGATGGCGCTATTTAAAACAATTAAAACTTATTTAAATTTAATTTTATTGCGCCTGTTAAGACAATCGTACTTAAGGAGTAAACTCCAGTCGTGCGTCGCAGCTGACACACCCTTTTTTTTTTAAGTTGTTGATAAAAGCTTTGCACTAGTGTACTTCACCCTTGAAAATGTTATACATACGTGTATCATAGCTGTGAAAACAGGGGCAGAAATCATGATGCACGAATATCAAAATCTTTCGCACATTTCGGTCCAATCTGCGAGTACTACTGGCGTCATAACCCATCCATCACGCCGTCCGCTCCCGATTTGTTCAGCAGATAAAGTACTCTCTCACCCACTTAATCCTAATTGTTACTTGTCAGCATTATAATTATTATTTAGTAATTTAGTTAATACTGTCGGTTTTTTATTTTTACATTAAGTCGAGTACATTGCCACTAACATGATTATTTTATGAAGTTCATGTCACTTACTCACTAAGAAAAAGGTGTGTGTGTATGTAATTCACACATACAGAATTGAAACTACGTTATCATATATGATAAAATAATTCCGAGCATAAGGGTATTAAGACATATGCTTTTTCAAAAATCTATTAAATAATCCCTGCAGCCCATATTTGGATATCTTATTTCGTATATACCAAACTTGAGCTCTGATAAAAGCTAAGACATAAACTGTTAGCGTGATTCAGAAAGCAATTTTGTTTCATTGAGTATCAAATCACAACGATTCTAAAGTTCATTAAAAAAATATAATACAACGGTATTTTGATAGGACATATATAGACTTGAAACAGAAAAATAGTTTTGTCTGGACCGATCTGCTTAGATGGAATATTTTTATCTTACTAATATTATTATGTGAACGTTTGTGAGGACGTGTGTGTGTTTGATAGTTTAACGCGGAAGTTCTAGTCAGATATCGTTGAAATTTGGCACACACATAGTTTATGATGGATTAACACATTATGATAAAAATAGGTATGAGGACTGCGAATAAGTAGTAATGTACATTTATATATTTTTGTGTTTGTGCGTATTGGCCCTTTGTTTGAAATCGTATCAAACCTAACAGCTGAACTTAATTTAATGGAAAAAATTCGCTACTTTTTTATCTTAATAGTTTTCATATCTTTACAGTGTTAAGGGTATATTAAGTCCTTATTTGATTAAAATACATTTTTTCAATTTATATATATCTATATGTATTAATTTCGCATAGCTAGTATATAATAATAGTGTAGTTTTGATGAATGTTTATCGAGATTCCTATAATAACTCACACAACTAGTGTAGTGTGACGCGGTTGTACAATCCCCTCCTAGACTAATCTATCACAGCTGTCGGCGATGCCGATATATAAATCTGTAAAGATCAACTTTATTATTATATTCCATTGGATATGAGCGGCTCCTGAAATGATGGAGAGATCTGGATTAGTCTATATTTTCCTTGATTGTTCCCACTGGTAGATACTGGCACTGGCAGATACAATTCAGATATGTTGACATTTTTGTTTAAGAGTAAGTCTAGATCGACCATTTCATTTCTATGTGGCTCTTTTCGATAAATGTTTACTAACATTATATCTTAAATAAGTAAAATTGCATAAAATATTAAAATTAAAAACCTGACTGCTTATAAAAATTGTATGCTTTCAGTTTTTTTATAAGTTTTCGTCAAAGTAGTAGGTAATAATAATCTATATATCTATACATATAAATAAAATTGAAGTGTTTGTAATATCAAAATAACAGCTTTTTACCAAATGCATATGGAAGTATATACGATACTGATAACAAAACATCAATTACTAAAACTTTTGTCTGTCTGTTTGTTCTGGGTAATTTCCGAAATCGCTGGACCGACATTGGCCGATTTTGACGGGACTTTCACTGTTGGATAGCTGATAATAAACAAGGAGTAACTTAGGCTACTTTTATTTTTCATTAATAGTCAGGGTTCTTCATAAAAAAAAAACCCTCAACATTACCCTTATTTTTTCAAAAAATGTTGATAACTTAGCTTCAACGAACTCGATTCTCATGAAACTTGACTATATATGTTGTATATATGTTATAGTAATATGTTAAAAAAATTGATCTTCAACTTCTCAATCTTCATGATGCAATGGTACTGTCTACCTAAGCGGTAGAAGTTAGCTATTTTCTGTTTAAATATTTGTGATAAGGTTCCTAAGCAGAAACAAACGGTGATAAAAATTTGAACTCCTCAGTTCTTTACGAGTCTGTGTCAGCCAAGGCAGGTTACCTAATCGTGAAAGTTCATTTCAACGTGATCATTTAACGTGATCATATGCATATGTATCAGACGCATCACTTTGATGCCGAGAGCGGGCATGTTGGGATTTTTAAAATTGATTTTCTAAGTGTATAGTTTTAATACAGGATGATAGATGGTGCTGTATGTATCCTGAATTACTACCGATTAAAGCTTGAAGTTTGAAATAAACGAGTAAAGCGGTTTGTTAAATTAGTAAGAAATTCAATGTTTGAAATTTATTTATCATGATCTGCCTTTGTAACTTTGTTACAGCGTTTAAAAAAATAAACCTATTGGACAGCTAGTAGTAAATGAATTAAAATCCGCCCTGCACATCTTAAATTTGACTTACTTATTTACATATTTATGTAAGTAAAAACGAAATTTTGTAAGGATAGCTGGATGTTTTTTCCTCAACCACATCAGAACGGCTGAGCGGTATTGGATAAAATTTGACACAGACATAGATTATAGTCTGATATAACATATAGGTTACTTATTAAAATGAAAATAATATAAAGTACCCGTGGGATAGCTTTGTTTTTAACATGGTTCGGCAAGATTTTTCGCACATTGGTCGCTTAATGACATGGGCTACTTTTTATTCCGGAAAAATAAAAAGAATAAAATAGAAGTTAAGCGCATTTGAGGAAGGTATATCATGTTTTAAGAAAGTATTAAAGGGGATCGTGGAGTCGTTGCTTCGCTTATTTTTGATGGCATTGTCGGTGGGGTCTCATCTGTGCTACGTGAAGAAGTAAAGTCCTTTTAATATATTACGAGTACTCACGATATGTGGTTTTTGAATTTCTTTTTGCCGATATTTCGACCCAGTTACATAGATTGTGGTCACGGCGTAACTTCGAAGAAACGGCAAAGTTTTGCCAAAGAAATTGACATATATACATATGAATATACATACGCTTAAAAATCATTACCCTTCTTCTGTCGCAGTCGGGTTAACAGGTTTTGTCTATGCAACTCCGTATACATATTTAAATATATAATAATTTATATTTTATACTAAAATTTTTAATAACTTTAGTTAACATTACATTAATGAGTAATGAGTTTCTTATGTTAATGGTATGATTTGCTGGAATGTAACCTAACAAGTCATGTAATAAAAATGTTTCATGCAATCTTTATTAATAAAGAATTAAGGACAGAAATAAGAAGACGTGGAAACTCCAAAGAAAATAATGTAGAGGGCGGAGTTTAGGTAATTAAGTATAACTTATGCCATCAAAGCGGAACGATTCCGTAACCTCTTTATACGCGTTAGGAAATGGAAAATGTTCAGCGCTTAAATCCATTCAGCTTCCGGTTGGCTCGACCGAAGCAAGGGTCCGACCACACTGACGTGACGTATTAATAAAAATAATAAACAGTGGTTGAATTAACAGCTGCTATTAATCTGATGAATAAATATTGTTGCTATCGAATAGCTAGTATTAAACTACACATAGTTAACTTGCAAATCCATTGGACAGTATGCTATTTGTTGCTTATATTAAATCCTTAATGTAGGTACTGAACTAAACTTTACATATTATACAAGTATACGCGTGTTCAAAACTAATGGAAAACAAGCATTAAAATGCTATTAAACAGCAATTGTACATATTAAATTCCTACATCCCATTAAAAAAAATCTAAGAAAGTTTTAAACGAATGTAGTGATCTTTTCAACGTCGCTATCATCGTAATAAATTAGGTTTTAAACAAAGTAAATTTGGACTCGAAATGATCTACATTTAAATAAAACTGAATATATAAGCAAATAACAATGACGAGAACATGAAATAAAATAACCAGGATATAACATTTTTTACTATAATTAAGATGCCACCGTAGTGAGTGTGAACCCTTAGCCTGTCTACCGTCAGTGTTATTGAAGGCTGAGTTCGGACATTGTCACACGTATAGAGCCCCAACCTTTTCAATTTTGTACCAAGTAACTAAAGAGGATTATTGGGTTATACCGTGTGAAATTTTAGAACGAAGTTGCCAGAAATTTTTGGCAAAAATCGTTTTAAAAGCTATTAGCGTACTTCAAACTACGTGTTGTTTATGAGCATTTCAATCAATTTTTTTTTTTCCATATGGTTCTATCACCATCATGGTATAACTTTTTGTGGTTCGACTCTTTCTCGACCGATTTCTGACTAATAACAGCAACGTTAAGCGCTGCTGTGTTCTGGTCAGGAGGGTGTGGTAAGAGAGACATACTTATCCAAGACGTTCCAACTCAGTCCTCAGGTATAGCAACGCACTGTAGCCAACCTCAGCTAAGACTCTGATCTTACATGGAGGTAGCAAACGAGCATGCATTCCACTTGCCATCAGGAAGAATGCATGCTCGTTTGCTCCTTCCATGTTATGTAAAAAATGATTTCAAAATCAGAAATGACGACAATATTTATATTGATAATTTTAGCATTAACTTTGACATTTTTTTTATAAATAACTATAGACAGCTGTACAAACAAAACACGTATTTGTACTGCCAACGAATAATTTTATATTTTTAATCTGGACTTAGCTTCGAAATTAATTCAGTTTTCAAAGGGAAGGTATATCCCTTTGGTAAAAATTGGGATGTAAGTTTTTCTGTGATCAAATTGTAACTAAAAGTAAATAAACGGTTTAATATTAGGTTTATTATTTATTTACCAAGGCTGCTTTGTAACTTCTAATAGTAGCAAGTAGCGTGAGATACCTTCCTGCTGCGCAACCCAGCGATGTCCTCTGGAGGGCGGAGGAATTGAATGAGATGAGTAAAAATACGGGCTAAGTGGTGTGCCTTGAGAGAGGCTGATGTCCAACACTGGACTGATACTTTCCAATAGTGATGATAATTATGTTATTGTGCAGATTAATTATAATCATTTACAGTTCTTATGTTCAGGTGTGCTATAATATTTCCAGCGTGTATTTATACTTTTTAAAGTGGACCGGTTTTAATGCGTTTTATTTTCTTTTTTTCGTTTCCACATTTTTCTTATTTTATTCCAAATTTAACAAAGAATGTGATAAAAGTGGACAGAGGTCGACACGTGTAGCAACGAACGGGTCAACTGTTGTGAAACTTAAGTTTCTTGAAGTACTTTTTACCCGACTGCGTCAAAAGGAGGGTATATAGGAGGATACGTATATACATATATGTATGTTTCTTTTTATGTATGTTCATGTCTTTGGCACGCGCTACAGCCCAATCGGCTTGATGGATGTAACGTATGACATATCATTGGAATCGTCTCAGTTTGGAAAGTGACATAGGTTATGTAATTAAAAAAAATGGCGCCTGCAAATAGAGGGAAAGGGGGGGAGCGTGACGAATTCTTTATTATCACGACTATATGCATATCAAATGAAAGCTAGTAGGTACATAGAATATTATAAAAATATATATATTGTAATAGTTTTACAGGACTATTTTGACGAAAAGCCATATAAAGCGTTAAATTAAATATATCATTATGAACGAAAAAAAAACGTTGTAAGCAGCCGGGTTTTTTGTTTTAATTATTTTAACAATGTTACTAGTATACATTATTGATCCGTGTTAGTACGAGTTATTACGTTTCTTCAAAATAATCAAATTTTAAGTAACGGAAAACGTAAACAGTGATTGTTTTGAGAAAACGGAAAAAATTCGTACTAAGGAGTTAATGATACTGATAACGAATATAAACCTAACATAAACGAGTATAATAAAAATATATATTATAGTAAGGTTGTAGCAAACGAGCATGCAGCCCATCTGATGGTAAGTGGCTACTGCCGCTCATAGACATCTGTAATCAGCCCTAGGTAAGAACCAAGTCTCACCTAAAATTAGCCACAGGTGCGTTGCTCCCCTGAGGACTAAGATAGAATACCTCGAAAAAGAATGTCTCCCTTACCACACCCTTGAGAGCAGAACACAACAGCACATAACACTGCTGTTATTAGGCAGAAATACGTGTGGCGGTGGTGCGTGAAACTGTTTATAAAATACATCAATAACTAGATAATAATTTCGGTACTATTGTGTTTGATTCAATAACAGATCATATTATGTTAATACTGTTTTGCGTATTAAAGTTATGCAAAAATGAAAACGCAAATTGATATTCATATTGATGATGTTAATAAATATAATTATGTTTAGAGCTCTGAAATGTATGTTATGTTGAAATTAAAATGTTTACGGATATATCACGTAAATGCAAAATTGTGTTATTGTGACAAATTTCTATTTATGCTAGTAAGAATTACATATTGCTACTAAGTTCATGTTCACATGTTCGCGAAAGCACTTTGTACTGTATGTATTATATACATACTATTTACGAAATTTACCTCTATCTCAAGTTGGTAGAACTCGTTTGTGGTTTGACTCTTCTGCCTAACAACAGCAGTGTTATGCGCTGTTGTGTTTTGGTGTTGATAGGTTTGGTAAGAGAGACATACTTTTTCGAGGCATTCCATCTTAGTCCTCAGGGGAAGCAACGCGTCTGTGACTAACCCTAGGTGAGACTTTGATTTTTCCTAGGGTTGATTACAGATGTCCATGGATGGCAGTAACCACTTACCAGCAGGTGGGCTGCATGTTAATTTGCTAGTTCCATACTATACAAAAAAACATAAATCTTTTATTACAATGTCAATGTTCTACTTTGTAAATATTTTCGTTTGTATATACGTGTCTTTTACAAAAACGTCATTAAACTAAATTCATAAGCAGCCAGTGAATACATTCAAATTAACAGCAAAACGTGGCGACGGTGGACAGAATGACACGTGTTCAAACGTCGACCGAAATGACGTGGCGTCACT
>MOOZ01005911.1:118135-128468 GCA_002930495.1 Cecropterus lyciades | reverse complement strand
TATCTGGTGGAAAGTGGCTACTACCGCCCATGTACATCTGTAATCAACCCCAGGAAAGATCAAAGTTTCACCAAATTTTAGCCACAGATGCGTTGCTACACATGAGGTCTAAGATCCAATGCCTCTAAAAAGTATGTTTCCCTTACCACACCCTTCAGACCAGAACACAACAGCGCAAAATACTGCTATTATAAGGCAGAAATAGGTGTGGCGGTGGTGCTTCCGGAGGCGAACCACAAAGAGTTCTACCACCTTCAGAATAGAAAGGTTTCGCTGGGAACACGCTTCATGTAACTGGGTCGAAAAATCGGCAAAACGAAATTAAAAAACCGCATACGGGTATTCACGATATTCGGTTTTTATACGGTAACATATAAAAATGTATAAATTCCATAATAATATTAGTCTAAAATCATAGTTGTGGTATGGCAAAAATACTTATCCCAGGCATTATAAGGGGTTTAGCCTTCACGGGTAGCCAGATCTTCGTAGATATTTATAGTTCAAGTGTATCACCATTAGTACACCTGTTTCAGCTTTTAGCAGCAGAGAAGTCTTGGTTTCAACGACTGCAGAATGGCAGTCTTACTAAGTATTGAGATTTACTGTTAGAGCTGATATAATTTTTGACTTTTAGGTTATATTGTATTATTATTGAACTCGTCGTAATGGTACTCACGATAAGTCCTTATTTATCCCAATTCAAAATAGTATCTACCTTTAAAACAACATTGAAAACTTTATAATTTTAAAGTAGGTACTCAAAATTTAATACTTTATGATACTTTAGTAGCTCCTTTCTACTTACAAATAGCTTTCCATTTGATGAAATCTCATACGTGTGTCTAAGTAACTATTCTCGCGTCGCGTATTGTTCAGAAAGTTGTACAAACAGCAGAAAGTTATGCTCAAATAAATAGCTCAGCCTCTCGCAGCTCGCTTTGTGCTACTTAGAGGGATGGGGATACAAAAAGGATATGAGGTAGATAATAGAAAAGTTGTTTATATTGTCTTTAGTTCACATGTTACGTTTTAAACGAGGCCATGAAATAATCGTTTTAAGCGTCTTTCGCTTGGTGCAGCAAAATTAGCCTTGAATGTTAATAGAACACAATTTTTTTATATAGTATAGGTATGTAACGGCGACTCTGTCATAATCTGTTAGGTGGTATTTCTGTTAGTTGCTTTTAGGGCTCCATTCCCAAAGGGTATAAACGGGACCCTATTAATCGAGACTCCGTTGTACGTTTGTTCGTCTGTCCGTCTGTCTGTCACGAAGCTGGATCTAATGAACTGTGATAGGCAGACAGTTGAATTTCTTACAAATAATGTATTACAGTTGCCGCTATAACAACATATACTAAAAGCAGAATAAAATGAATATTTAAGGGTCCCATACAACAAACGTGACTTTTTTGCTTGATATTAATATTGACAACAGGTAGACGCTTGAAATATTCACAGAATATTTAGTTATATATTCATTTTGAAAATAAAGAATAAAATCAAAATAAAATAAATATATAAGGGGGGCTCCCATACAAATGACGTGATTTATTTACCGTTTTTTTATCGATAATGGTACGGAACACGAGGAGGCATTGATTTAAAAAAGAGTGTTTTTCCCATAGTTAGATATATTATTTGTTGGTTTATCTCAGGTTGGATATGCAGTCAAATATATTCTGCCAGATAATAACACTACATCATATATTGTATACAAAGAAGTATTGAACAATTAAAATATGATTATATTCATTTTAATATTATCATTTATACACCAAGATTTTACATAATTGAACATACATGTCATGTTTAGTCAAAGTGTCATGCAAATTGATACATAATATGAACATACATACGCGGTCAAACCATACCCCTCCTTTTAGCAGTTGGGTAATAAATCCTAACATTTAGTATTAAGAACCACAGCAAAATTTGTTTAATGCCCAACGAAGTGGGCACCACGGGTCTGCTATTTAAAACATAAAAAAATATTACAATAATTAATGAAAACAAAATACAATTATTGTCATAAATTATTATATTGTATTTTTATATAGACGCAACAAACGAACATGCAATTCACCTGATAAGTGGTAAGCGGTTACCACCTACGGACATATGTAATCAAACCCAGATAAGATTAGATTAGAGTCCTACTTGAGGTTGTTGGTTGAGTCTTATCCGAGGCGTTACAACCAATTCCATATAATTAAAACCAACACACAGCAGCATTTAACACTGCATTTATATGTTAAGATCCTTCAAGTCATATGTCTTTTTTTTGTAATCAAGGGGGAATCCTTCAAAGTGTACCTACCCGCCGTGGGAGCGACGTCGGATTATACGGGATTTTTACCACACTGAAACCCTCTCAGGTGGCCGTTCTCGGCGCTGCGAAGAGGACTCCGAGATCTCTAACGAAACGCAACCGGATTTCTTTGAGCGCCTTGCCCCATCAGGCTCGACCCAAGTGAACGGCTGGGCCAAGCGCACCGCCTGATTTTTACGACGATATACCATATACCACACATAGTACTTCACCCCGGGGTCGCTTGACTTCGCTTGAGTTCGAGCTCTCACTCTTGCCGGCCGCAACCCTAGAAACCCCCTTTTCGTCGTTTCTTACGACAGGCAGGAGACACTGTAGTTCTATTATGTTCCCGATACTACAGGGACACATACAAAATGATGTACTAACGCCATGTTATACATTACCACTTTATTCATGAAAAAACATTTCTTGTACCCTCGTTACGATGGTCGGTTAATCCTTTTCTCTGAAAATAATAGGAGCCAACGTTTTGTAATGTTCAACTGTATTATATTGCATCATTAAAACTTTCGCGAGAGGATTTTGCTGCAATTATATATAATGGGGATTTCCAACGATAAAAATATCCGCTATATTTGTGCTTTGTGGTAATAGAGTTTCACGGAAATGAAAACAAAACAAGAATATGTTTCTTTTATATTTAACTCTTTGGAACCTCTACTGTGGACCCTACGATCTTCATGCTTCACAGCAAACATTTATTTTATTACGTACGGTAAAATATATTACTATCTTCAAATAAGTGTCAATCAATCTAACGTCGTATAATGAAACAGATATCCTTGAGATCACCTTAAAAATATAGTAAGACTAGGTGAAATACCCGTGCTTCGCTACGTGACAAAAATTGAAGTTTTACTCGCTTACCGTTGGAGGTATGTGAAAAGTGATAAGGACCTTCCAGATAAAAAAAATAAAGTTAATCTCGTTTATTAGTTTATCGTATAAAAGTTTGCTATTTTTTAGCGTTCTCTTTTTATTCAAACTTATTTATATTTACTTATTTGTCTGAAACCAAAGTGTGCAGTGACTCCATTAATAGTCGCCACCTTTAAATAGTAAAAAATATTGAAATCCATAGTAGCATATAGACTGACCAGTTAAATTAACTACATCCATGCAAAATTTCACGTAAATCGGACCAGTGGTTCTTGCGTGATTGAGTAATACACAGATACACAACACCTCATTTTATAGAATAGTTTAGATTAGTTTTATTCAAAACATGTATTTGTATAAAATGCATTATATACAAAATATAAATACTAAATTAAAAATATAAAGGAAAGTTAAATATTATACTGGCTATAAATATTATTTTCATGGTTCGTATAAGTATTGCCAACGACTTTCTATTTGCTTGAGAGCTAAAAATTTGTATAGTAAATAGACGATACATATTGGCATGATCATCTTAAGAAGTTTGTGACAAACATTTTCACTAATATATATGCATGAAATTTCTGAACATTATCCTTTGTAACTTAGCACATTATTAAATGATAATACATATATTAGATAAGATTTAGCCACTGAACTAATTGAAGTGTACCTAATCCTTCCAGCCATGTACAAGCAAAGCATGCCGGGAATGGAATATTAATGGCTTTCAAACGTACATTATCGTCTTGCTTAGGATTAGGGCAGATGCGTTTGTATCAAAACATTCGTGCAAATGTGGAATCGGGATGGATTTTCGATGAGAGTTGTTTGACTGTTTATTTGACAAATAAAATTGTTCAGTACCTTTATTGGTACAAATAAAATCGTTCAGTACAAGGTTATTTACGAGGCTCCGCCCTCTTCGTTCTCGTCTTTTTTTATAAAACTCTTTCGACACAAATAGCCCCAAAATAGAATTTTCTCCCAGGCTCCCAGACCTAGAACAGAAATCTAAATTTATCATTAGGATATCTGTCTGGCTGGGGATCGAACCCGGAACTCACTGCGCGACAAGCCGGCGTTATGATCGCTCCGCCACATAGGTCGTCGAAGGTTGTCTAGGTTATAAACTATTTGTGTCAATTTTCAGTGAAATATAAGTAGTTGTTTTTGCGTGAAATGCTCACAAACACACATACATTCTCAAAAATATTCGTGTTAATAATATTAGTAAGATTATATCTCATACATATAAAGTTGCTACAAGCAACTTTATACTGTTCTTCATTGTGGCTCGTCAAGATGTAGGTAAATTTTATTACTTTTACAGGAATTCTCTGCTCTGTGTACACTTACTGACCCTTTCTAAAATAGTCAGAAACAAGGTAAAATGTCTTTATTATTTTATTTACAAATTGTCAGTTATAATATTTTTTCTTACACTTCCTCCGGATTGAAACACCATCTCAACTGTAAAGATCCGGTAAGGATTCTTTCTTTGTAATTAGTTCAACTGCATGTGTTATTGTGATAGTTTTTACCTGTATAGTGTATCTTATATAGAGTGTATACTATTTACCGTGTTACCTGTATATAGAGTATAGTATATATTATTGTACATACAACGTTTGCCAGCTTTCGTGATTCTGTGAAATCCATAATCGATATATCGAGCAAAAGGTCGTTGTTCGTTTTGGTGAATTTATACATATTTGTTCTACGTCTGAGTATTCGTCTACTTTTCCTAGGAATTATTGACTAGGAATCTGTATGTTATGAATTTCGAGTTCAATCTATCTATACTTATATATAAAAATGAGATGGTGTGTGTCTGTATGTATATGGTTTACTCAATTACGCAAGTACCACTGGTCTGATTTCCATGAAATTTAACTGGTCAGATTATGGGCTACTTTTTAGTGACGTCACTACACCCTTTATTTTCAGACTTTCATATTTCCATTTTAAAACGCTAAAAATACCAAACTTTTGACGACATATACAAGGTAAACATTTATATTTTTTGTCCGGAAGGTCCTTATCACTTTTCATGCACCTCCGGTTAGCGAGTAAAACTTTTTTTTTTCACGTAGCGAAGAACGAGTACTTCAGCTAGTTTTATTATAATAATCAAGTCACTCTTGTGATAGTATATATATTGTGGTAGTCATCTTATTATAATAATAATCAAGTCACTCTTGTCAGATTCTTATTACTTTCACCCGAGAGTTTACGTAAATTTCCTCATTATGTTATTTTTCATGAAGACTAAGATGGAATGCCTCGGAAAAGTATGTCTTACCTTACCACACCCTTCAGACCAGAACACAACAGCGCATAACACTGCTGTTATTAGACAGAAATAGGTGTGGCGGTGGTGCTACCCGAGTCGAACCACCAAGAGCTCTACCACCTTCTAACCTTCTACCAACTGTTACGTTTGAAATTTAGAGAAGTGAGATTTGAACCCCAAAGTGAAGTTTCCTCACTAGACTATCTATAGTTAGAGTGAAAGTAGGTAAAAGGTCACCATCGTTTGCAGTTCCAACTCACCGCAAACGTCTTTCTCATCGAGTTTCGTACGCCATCGGAATAAAACGGCGATTACAATTCTGCTGATCTTACAGTTTGGAAAGAATCCTTCAGAGCTTCAATTGTGTAACTTTCGTTCGCCCTAAGTTACATTTTATTGTTCGTCATTTGAATCCACATTTACATTTTGGATGGGGGATGATATTCGAAGCTTCTGTGTTCTGGATCGAAGGGTCTGGGTAGGCAAACACTTATACGTCGATCTAATTGATACCTTTAAGGGTAATGTACTTTGGACCTGTATGAGAAGCTAAGAAAGACTGTATTTATCTTATGGGAGTGAAAATTATCCACATATTATATTTTTTATCAGTTTTTCTGTAAGTTAGTTTTTTACCTTCTACTATTTCCAATAAAGATTTCAATTTCGGAGAAATGCAAGTTGCAATCCAGCTACGGATGAGTGTAGGTTTATCTAATTTTTTTGTTAAATATTTAATGAATTGTTTATAATTTTACAGTCTCATAATATTATCTGCGGCTACCTTTTATATGTGTTTTCTTCCGGAGCATCTATCAATTTAGGCTTAGCTTTGAGATGTAAACAGATAGTTTTGGACCATGTTTTAATCTTAAAAGTTTCTGAAAAGTACGACTTTCTTTCCGTAAATAGAATTTTATTTTCGTCACTTGAACCGACCCATTTCCATGTTCCATGTGTGCCCGGAGTCGGGGAGGCGGAGCGCAACATTTGGTTCGGATTTCTTCGAAAGTGATTCGATATTTAACATCCGAGAAAATGTTCTGTTCGCTGTTACCCGAACCTATCTTTTCCTTGTAATATTCGCAGCTGCTTGAAAGTTTTGTTAAAGTTTCAAGAGGAAAATATTTACGAACCAATTATTTAGCTAAGCTATATTGAGTTACACGTACCTTAAATATTTTGATAATTATTTTGGAATATTCCATATATTGCGAGGATATTTAAATTATTTCTCAGATGTAGCAACCCATCTGTGGATTATCTTAGGCAAGACTCGTATTATCATATCTGGGCTTGATTATCTTATCTTATCTGAGCTCCTGCCGCTCCACCTACCGAGACACCTTCCATCAGGTGGTCTGCATGCTCGTTAGCTACTTCAATATTATATGTCGTTTATTTAAGTATTAAAGAATTATGCGTATCTAAGAATTTAATATTAAATAGGTTTTTTATTTATTTCAATTTAAATTTCTCTTTTGATTTTGTATAATTGATTTCGTCAAATTCGTAATTGTTTTATGAATTAAATTTTTATATTATTTTGCTTTTAATTGTAATGTATTTTTAGTTAAATTTTTGATGTAATGTAATTTAATTGCAATTTAATTTATAAATTTATTTAGTTTTTGTGATATAAATTATTATGTATTATAATAGTATATAGGACATGTTTCCCGAAATAAATAATATTATTGTTATAAGCAAAGTTCAATACCTTAAAACAATCATTGTCTATGTTTTCGGCCATCATTTTAGAGGACTTTGCAAGTTACGGCCAAGAACGAAATAAAAAACCTGGAGTGTACATTGCAATTTATGGTCAAAAATTAGTGTTCGACCGAATCTAGTTTTTACGACCGAAACTGAACCGAATTTCGGCAACGGTTTCAGTTTCGGTTTTGGCCGAAACTGAACCGAACTTTCATTCTGACACTATCACAACATAAACAATGATTGTTTTGAGGAAACAAAATAAACTCATGCCACGGGTAAAGCAGAATTGATCAATAGCGTTAGTTCCAGGCGAGGAGGCAGCTGCCGGCATCACGCAGTGACCTCAAGCGGTCCTCGTAATTAATTCCTCTCCGAACAGTTTCGGACAACTTCCTCCGCTAATTCATCCGCTAATTGGTTCTGAACTGAGATTTTATATTGTGCGTTCTCATTGTTCACAACACACAGACAACACAACACCTTGTTGTTCTTCTTAATTTGTTTTTGTATCTTTTACGATGATGATGACGACCCGCGTGGCGGAGTGGTCACCATACCAGTCTTACACGCAGTGGGTCCCGGGTTCGATCCCCGGCCAGACAGACATCTGATTGATGAGTTTAGATTTCTGTTCTGGGTCTGGGTGTTTGTGTATTCGTCTTTGTGTGTCCATGGAAAACCCACGATACAGGAAAAAATCCTAGAGCGGTGCTATGAGTGTAGAAAGCGTTTAAAGCGTTCAAGCGTCTGAATGATGGATCTGAGTCTGGGTAATTGTGTTCGTGGGGTTATGAGTGTAGAAAGCGTGTGTGTTTTTTTTTACTATACCAAACGCAATCTTTCTAATATTATAAATGCGAAAATTTAAGAGGTACGTATCATTTATTTCCTTTATTTACTATTTTAATTTTTTTTCATCATTCGGATAAATTGGTTATTTGTTGGTTCAGAACATGATTTTAATGATTTAGTCTCCCCATCCATCCATTCATGTCCAAGTGGTGAAATAGATATTTTGATTTGAAGATAAATCAGAATCATTTATTGAGACATTTATGAATATTGTTGATTTAAGAAATTTTATACAACATTTTTCACGGCTGTTTTAATCTCCCGAAAGCCGAAGTATATGTGCGATAATACCAATTAACCCACCCTCTCGCAAATGAAAAGTTTAAACCAACAAAGAAGGTACAAGAAACAAAGAAAACAATTGGTTTTGGGTCTGTTTGAAATAATTAAACGATATTAATTTAATCGCAAACATTAAGACTTTAAATGTTCACTTATTTTTTTAATGCATAAAAATGATACACTTCTTAATTCTTCTCGTTTGACAACATTTCAATACAGTTCAGTCATGGTAATCTACGACGATGTGCCTAATTTAATGGCAAACCAGGTTACTGTTTTTAGACAAAAGGTGTCGTGTTATAATTCTAAAACACTTTCTTTAGTTTAATTACTGATATGCTTGACGTAAAGTGCTAAAATTATCTACAACAGAATTCATTCCTTTTCTACCTTAATTGTACAATTGTTTGCACAAAACGTTTTATATCCTCGAAAGGGATCAAAGAAAATCCTTAAGGTTGTTGTCACCTACAGTCCTAAATCCAAAATTAAGAACATTTGTACTACGATTATGTAATACCTGAGCTTACAGGATCTAATGCTCAAGCGATCACATTCAATGTGAATGAAATATTAATGGCTTTCAAATGTTCATTAACGTTCAGGATTAGAGCGAATGCTTCGTGTCAGTCAAATCAATTCAATATTGGAAATTATAGCAGGTTCCCTGTAATTTATAGTGCTTGGGCAAAACTGGTACTGTTAAATCATTAGCGGACTAATTATTCTGTGAGTTTGGGCATATACATGACGGTCAACAACAGTTAACTAGACAGGGATATTATAGCATCGTGTTGATTTCGCTTTTGGACAATAAATGATGCAAAATCATTTAATAATTACAATAATACACATTTTTATCGATATTTACATTTTTAATTTTAAACATATAGATATACAATATATTATATCATATTATATTTTGACAGCCGTCATGACATTTAAAAATATTTGAGTATAAATTTATAAACGTTAAGTTAAATTCTCTTTAAAACCAAAACACAGGCAATTTATACCGAAACACGGAACTTAACTAATCAAGAAAGTAAATTATAGCTTTCTCAAATCATTCAATATAAGTTAAAAGACTATGACATGCCTAAATTCCCTGTGAACGTATTCTCACGAATTCCAAACTAATGATCAGCTTTTAAAGTTCCCTAAAAACGAACTAAAATGGAGCGACTTTCCCGAAAATTCAACAGACTCGTTAAATTTAATTGCTACAGAAGTCCGTTACAGAATGTTTTAATAATGCAATAAATTCCATTTAAGCGATACAAAAGTACGTCCACCATTTCCAATTCCAAATTCCAGAATTTATATTTTTGTTGTTTGTTCCCGGGCGCGTCTCCATTGAAATTTTATATTAAAAGTTTTCACTTAAGCTGCACTTCTGCATTGTAATTTACTGTGACGTTACAAAAATATTGTTTTACATTCAAGGAAGGTTGTTTTATAATAGGTCTTTATTGTATAGGTGTTACCTACGAAATTGCCGTTTTTTCATGAAATAAATGAAGCGTATTTTTTTCTTTATTTTTTTTACTTCCATTAATAATAAAAAATAAAATATCTAGCAAGGCTCAAGAGATAAAGCCCCGTAAGAGACGAACAGTGCCCTTAGATCGAATTTATTATTTTCCCTTAAAACAATCTTTATGTTATCGCCCATCATTTCAAAATACGCGGATCGTCCAAATGAACTATCATGTCATAATTTGACGACCCGCGTCGCGGAGCGGTCACCATACCGGTCTGACACGCAGTATATCCCAGGTTCGATCCCCGGCCAGACAGACATCTGAATGATGAGTTTAGATTTCTGTTCTGGGTCTGGGTGTTTCTGTATTCGTCTTTGTGTGTTCATGGCACCCACGACGCAGGAGAAAATCCTACTGTGGGGCTATGAGTGTAGAAAGCGTTTTAAAAAAGTCATATGCTACATCACAATACCAGCATATTGT
>MOOZ01005911.1:105996-118094 GCA_002930495.1 Cecropterus lyciades | reverse complement strand
TATATTGATAAGAATTAATCTCGCAAGCGTATGAATGACATTATAAAGTTACAAAGGCAGAGCATGATAAATAAATTTCAATCACTGAGTTTTTTACTAATATAACCTCAAGCATCCATCTGGATACATACAGCGCCATCTGTTATTCTTTACTAAAACTATACACTAAGAAAATCACTACTAACAAACTCCCGTCATGCCCGCACTCGGCAACAAAGTGCTGCGTCTGTGTATGGATACCTACTGTTATGATCACATTAGTATATTTCACTATTAGGTAACCTGCTTAGGCTAATACAGAATAAAGAACAGAGTAACTCAAGTCAAGTTTATCAACGTCTGTTTCTGCTTAGGAACCTTATTACCAATATGTAAACAGAAAATAGCTAACTCCTACCGCTTAGGCAGGCAGTACCCTTGCATCATGAAGATTGAGGAGTTGAAGGTCAATTTTTTTGTCATATTATGCCTTTTAAAATAGTAAAGGTACACTCCAAGTTTGATGAGAATCGAGTTCGCTGAAGCTAAGTTATCAACAATTTTGGATAAAACAGGGGTAATGTTGAGGGTTTTATTTTTTTTACGAAGAGCCCTAAGTATTTTTGAAATAAAAGTAGCCTAAGTTACGCCCTATGATATCAGCTATCCAACAGTGAAAGTCCCGTCAAAATCGGTCCAGCGGTTTCAGAGATTACCCAGAACAAACAAACAGACAGACAGACAGACAAAAATTTTAGTGATTGATATTTTGTTATTAGTATCGTATATACTTTCATATGCATTTGGTAAAAAGCTGTTATTTTGATATTACAAACAGACACTTCAATTTTATTTATATGTATAGATGTATAGATATTAATAATGCTTCGATAGCGTATTTCATAACACTACTGGCGCCATCTCTTGATGAGTTGCAACAACTTCACACATGTATAAAAAGTCGCGCGTCAAAGAGTCAATATTATGATGGATCCTAAATGGAAAAGCAAAGTTTATTTCAAACTGCAGTCCAACTGCACTTACTGCACCTCAGTTCGAGTTAGAAAGTACAAAAACAACACGTTCATTTAAACAGAAGTTTCCTCCAAATATTTAATTGCACGCCGGAAATGTCAGTTGTGCTTGTAGTTAGTGAAACCATTTGTCTTTGTTCCAAACTCAAAATGCGCTCTGATATATTAATATTTTAAAACTTTTTATTAATGTTTATATGATTTTTGAAATCAACCAACTTATAACTAAATGTAGAAATTAAAATAAACTTACTTGTCTAGTTTGCTAATTGCAGGATATGAAAACCACAATGCATTTATTAAATTTAACTTTATGATACTTTTATGTTTACACGAGTATGTTTCATCTGTGCGTTAGTTTCTTGTCTTCTCTATATATGTCTGCCTCTTTGTCTATGCATAAGTTTATTTATTTGAGACGGAACATATTTATAGTTAGCCACTATTTTAAAAGGAAAAGAGGTTCAACGATTTGTGATAATTGTGAAGTTTTGAAAACTATTTATAGTAAATATCTACTGACGGTACCCAATAATGATTGGATAATGTAAAATTGCTTTAAAAGTCGAATAATTCGGTTATCACAATCACACTATTTTTGAATCATTACGTGTCAAGTTTGTTAAGTAATGGTGTATAGATAAAAAAAAATATTTGCCGAAAATTCTACAGTATGAATTATTAATAAACAGAATCCAATAAACAAAATTAATGAGTACATAAGCCTCACTTTTAAGCGGCCGAAAAGGCACTTGAAAACAAATCGTAATTTGAGGGTTATCCTACCCCTCTTTGGGCGCTTCTTTACAGAGACGACACGACATGGCACTGACGATGACATCAGTGAACGAATAATTCTATGAAATTTTACTACGTGATTTAATGACTGTCTCATTGGTAAGGATACTCACATGTTGGTGGTGGGACCGACTATCGTCGATAGCAACCGGTTCTGGTGGCGTGCCGACATCTTTATATGTATTGCCTAAATAGGTACTCTCCCATGTACGAGGATGATAGTTGACATATTATAATCCCTAATTCGTTTTATGTTGTTTTTGTTACTGTCAGGAGACAGTTCTTATAAGGGAAAAAAATAAGAAAGTTGTACGGAAAATTAGAAAAAAATATTATAACCTAACGTTTTGACAATATATTTTATCATGTAATCTTATTCCGTTTAACATAACTGTAAGACGTTTGATAGCGTATTCAACATTCATAATTAAGATAGGACAAAGTCTGTCGGGTGAACTAGTAAATATAATTAAAAAAATGAATAAATAAAATAAATTATTGCACTTTACTTAATTGAAATAGTAAAGACAAAACTGTCGTGTCCGTGTCGATCAATAATGAGAAAATGAGCTGCCTGTATCGTGCTATTGATACCGACACCGTGTCGTGCCGTGCCGTGTCGTGTCGTCTAAGTGAGACCTCTTCGGGTTACAATTAGACACGATGCGGTCAAAATTGGCATAGTTTGTTGATTATTCGGAGAGGGGTCTGAACGGGACTGTATTAAATTGTGAGATAACTATTCCATACTCGAGATGGGCGTGTGACCCAACTTCGCGAATTCGTCCGTTAATTGCGGCTAAAACCAAACGTAGTGAAAACTTATAATAATAAACAGGTTTCTCATATGGCCAACAATCCATTAACTTTCCACTAATAGCTGCGGATCTGCTCTCAAAGTTTTTCCCTCTTACACTACAGTCCACGACGTTGGATGTACAGATTTGGTTGACTTTACACATCTTTGATATTTTTTTTACATTTTATAGTGTTTCCTACGTAGATTTTTATAAGAAAAATTGCAAAATACTCAAATAATAAATGCACTACTACTATAGGCTATATAATTAAAAAAATGGCTTGTAAATAGGGGAAAAAGGGGAGGGGAGTGACGAATTTTTATATTAACATGACAATATGGGCATGAAATAAACTCCTATAAAGCGTTAAATTAAATGTATCATAATGAAAATTAAAATCGTTTTATGCAGTCGGGTTTTTTGTTTTAATATTTTGAACAATGTGACTAGTTTAAATTACACTTAAGTGACCACTGCCGTTCAAGGATATATGTAGTCAACCCCAGATACGATCCGTCTTTCCTGACGTTGGCCACAAATGCGTTGCACCCCGTTATGACTAAGTTGAAACGCCTCGAATAAGTATGTCTCCCTTCTCATGCCTTTCAGATCAGAACACAGCAATGCTGCGGTTATTATGCAGAAATAGGTTTGGTGGAAGTGAATTACAGTGGAGTAGAACTACAAAGGTTTACACCAAAATGTACTTATAATATATAAATTATACATCACATAACATCCCCAAACACACACCCTAACTTTTTTAAATATACACATATGGTACTATAAAATATATAAACAAAACGTACTTCCTAACTTATCCAAATAGTAATCAGGGCGGTATTAGCACCAAAAGTCTTACAGCGCTATGACATCAATAAAAAACTTTTCCAACAGCTCTTTAGGAGCGAAAGCAGCAAATGGAAAACAACCATTTGAAGCTCTAACTTTGCTCCGTTAGGAACGGGAGCGTCAGGGAGCCAAATGGGATAAGATGGGATGAAAATATTTTCAATCACGGTTCATATATATTTTTTTATAATATTGACCGATATATGATTGATTCGACGACCCACGTGGTTGAGCGGTCACCATACCGATCTGACACGCAGTGGGTCCCGGGTTCGATCCCCGGCCAGACGGACATCTGAATGATGAGTTTAGATTTCTGTTCTGGGTCTTTGTGTGTCCTAAGCACCCACGACACATGAGAAAATCCTACTGTGGGGCTATAAGTGTAGAAAGTGTTTAAGTTCATTGACGTAGCAAACGAGCATGCAGTCCACCTGATGGTAATCTTACTGCATATACGTAAGCACGAAATGGCCAATTTCTATGGTCTAGGTTTGAAGTACTCCTGCATCATCAGGGTTGAAGAGCTGAAGGTCCAATTTCACGTTTCATGTCTCTGCTTATTAGCTGAGTTAGACGTCCATTTGTAGCAAACATATATATTACAAATTTAAGACTTTTATTATACGTTTTTCTCATGGATGCCCTGGTCAAAGCTGAACCAAATTAAAATGGGACCCCACGGTAAGCGCCAGCTTTCGATGTATCAAACAATTTTCGATGTATCAAATATAAAAAAAATACAGACGAATTGAGAACCTCCTCCTTTTTGGTTGTCGGTTAAAAATGTCTCGCATATCTGGATTATCACGTAGAACACCCTGTGATAGACCAATTACTGCTACGATACGCTATCATAAAATTGAGCGAGGCTTTATTTCGAATAATATTTGAATATAAATAAATTTTCCTGTTATATTTATTTTAATCAGACTACTTTGTAGCGACTCTAACTTGGATAAAATATTTTGATTTGATTTAATTTATTATTTTTATCGTAGACCTTTCGTACTATCGTTGTAGAACCGTTGAATTGAGTTTTTGAAAGGTTAATTGTAAAAATATTGTAAAATTCAATATTATTCTGAGAACGAGATCTGATTCTAAAAATATTTTCAAATAAAAACTAATAGACCGTTTATTTGTCTGCAGCTTGCTTCTAGCAAAAATACTTTAAATAATAATTGATTAAATAATTTCTTGATGTTTCGTCGAAGGAAAACATCGTGAGGAAACCTGCATACCTGAGTTCTCTAAAAAATAAAAAGTTCTCAAAGGTGAGTGAAGTCTACCAAATCGCACTTGGCCAGCGCTGTGGACTATGGCCTAAAACTCTCTTTTCTGAGCGAAGACCCGTGCCCAGTAGTGGGACAATAATGGATTCGATTTCATTGGTTAAGGTTGTAGTTTCTTGGTTTCATTCCAATGGCCAAACTTGTTGTTATTACGTCAGAAGGAGGGTAATATTGTTCGGGCGTATGTATGTATGTCCATTTCTTTGGCACGCACATTACGCACGCAGTCCTGATTGACCCTCAAGTCCCTTGGCTTGTCAATTTGAGGAAACATATATGTATGCTATATTATGTTAAATCTTGGTTCAATTACCCATTGTTTGATATCTTTAAAATTTATATTAAAATTATTATGATTTATTATGTTTATTTTTACTGTTCAATACTTCTTTGTATACAATATTGGATGTAGTGCTATTATCTTGCCAGATAATAACACTACATCCAATATTTTATTTTGCTGCCGGGAAATGTATAATTTTTATGCATATCCATCCCGAATAAACCAACATATAATATAATAGAATATGGGAAAAAAATATTTTTTAAATCAATGCCTCCTCTTGTACCGCACCATTAGGTATCTATTTAAAAAACGGCAATAAAGTCACGTTTGTTGGATGAATGAAATCATCCAACAAACGTGACTTTTTGCCGCTTTTTTTTTTAATGAATAGAGAACTAAATATACTGTGAATATTTCAAGCGTCTACCTTTTCCCGTTATTAATATCGAGAAAAAATTCACATTTGTTGCATGGGAGCCCCCTTAAATATTTATTTTATTCTGATATTAGTATATTTTGTTATAGCGGCAATTGAAATATATCATCTGTGAAAATTTCAACTGTCTGTTTGTCACGATACATGGCATACAGCTTGGTGATAGACAGACGGTCAGACGAACCGACGGACAACGGTTTCTTAATAATAGGGTCCCGTTATTACTCTTTGGGTACGGAACCCTAAAAGCATCTAACAGAAATACCACCCAACAGATTACGATATGGTCGCGGTTACATACCAATACTATATAAACCTATATACTTAGTAGTTTAGGAGTCCATAGCAGACTAACAACGTGATCTGTAATTTATATAAGATATAAGCTATCGATAGGATAACTTATATCTTATATTATATTGGCTTACATCTCTCGAGTTGGAACAAAATGCACACGGTGTGCAAATTTCATTGAAATCGGTGTAGTAGTTTAAGAGTCTGTAGCAGATAAATACCGTGACACGTAGTTTATTGAAGATATAAACTATTATATATATCCAATTTTTCAAGTTGTATCAAACTGCACACGGTGTGCAAATTTGATAGAAATCTGCTCAGAATTTAAGAGCCCATCGCGTACAAACATGTGTGATACGTAATTTATATTATATATTAAGATGATCAAAATCGGTTCAGTGGTTTAGGAGTCTATAGCGGACGAACAACGTGGGCCGTAATTTGTATAGATATAAACTATCCTATCTTTCAAGTTGAATCAAATTGTCCAAATTTCATTGAAATCGGTTCAGTAGTTTCAGAGTTCACCCCGGACAAACAACGTGACATGTAGTATATTAAGATTATGAACAAAAAATCGTATAAATGGGTGCTCTTATACAACAAATGTAATATTATTGAAATATTCACAGAATGTTTATATTACCTGCTTTCAAAAATAATTAATTGAATTAAAATAAAATGAATATTAAATTCCTGTTTTTTATAAATATAAGTACGGAACTCTTAGCAGTCCGACTCGCACTTGGCCGGTTTTAATTACAGATTTATACCCGTGACCGTGATCTCTCACCAAGTGCACATTTCCTAGTATAATTTTATTAAGGAGAAATGAATCAAGATACCTGTGAGTCACAAACTGGCTGTAGCGCCTGGCGATCGTCTGCAAGCGTGCAGGTCAGTGAGATAAACGTAATATACGACTGCAACCGGGATGGCAGGTTATCTCCTCAGATGCCAGTTTGAAAGGAAATTGCTAGAGTCCATTTTAAATAATAGCTTCATGTTAGGAGGTATTTTACAAGATAGGAGCCAGTGTCTCAGCAACCAATGTCTTGCAACTTACAATATCGATAGCAAGAAAAGCAAGCTATCAGCATATTAAAGGACTCTTTGGGGTTCGACGCTAGAAACACAACCGTCATCTTCACACCAAGTTCTGCCTAATAACAGCAGGGTTATGCGCTGCCGTGTTCCGGTTGGAAGGATGTTTTAAGGGATACTAATCTGAGGCATTCCAACTTAATGGTCAATTCTCAAGGGTCGCGACTGTGGCTAACATCTGGTAAGATTTTTATCTTATCTGGCCACTTATCATCAGGCAGTCCGCACATTGACTTTCTACTTAAATATTATATAATAAGAAAATGAGCTCTCTTTTCTTTCTCAGCGTCTTCTGCATAACATTGACACCCAATGCGGTCGTCAACATAACGCATGTCAGGCACGGTGGCTATTGACAGAAGCTCCCATCAAGGGAGGCCTACGTCCAACAGTGAACCACGAAAACTTATGGACGGAAGGCAAAATTTTTAGTCTCTAGAGTCTAGTATGATCGACGCATGAATGATGTCCATAGATAATATTCAAGTCTACGGGAGGCCTAGTCACCACGTTTACCTGTGGGCATAGGTGACTTCGGTTAATAAGCATAGCAGCAAGAATTTTAATTTAATTAAATTTTAATGGCCTTTTACGATTTTCTAGGGAATCGGTATTCTTCTTTGACTGGAACCACTATTATAAATATTAAATCATTTTTGTTTTACTTTAATACCAGATTTCATCTTCCAAATAATAAATTAGTGAAGCTAAGCGAAATAAGAAGTTCTCGTGTAAAATTTCATGTTGTTCTCTATTGCTGCCAAAACTGGATTAAACGTTTCCAAGGCTAGATGAAGTAGGCAATGAAATGAAATTTCTTTACTTGATCTAAATTTGGAAATGCCATTAGTGTAACAAAAGACTAATAATATGCTTTGAGTGTAGGCGTAGCTGTAGCTTTGTTAGGGCGAGAGTCCAACCGATGCGGTCGGCGAAAAAATAACCAAAACGGTCAGCCACTTTTCAATTTTTTTTTTCATGCTAAAAGGAGAGGGGGCCGAAGTAAATACACTATGACATGTGTCGACAAAAAGTAAACAAAAGTAAAACAAAAAGGACAAAACGACAAAAAGTAAAAAACTTAAAAAAAAACGTTTTTGTTAGAAGGTTATTATTATCATTATAAAATATCTCATAAAACCACGCCCTTTTCACGTCGCTTATATATTTTTTTACTTATAGAAAATAATTTTAGATTTTTAGCTCAGCTAGTTACAAAGGCGTGTTCCTTTAGTTTTGTAACAATTATTTTTTTTTCTTTTTAAGACTTATCGATGATATTGAAAGATATCTGGATGATATCTGGATGAGAAAATGGGATTTTAGCGCATCATATGTGAAAACAGATTCTCAGGTTACAAACCCAAATACTAAGTTACATCAACCCCTATTTCGCTTTCATAGAGATTGATTTACCAAAAATGGTGAAAAAGGTATTCCATTATATCAAACCACCGTGCTAAATTCTAAGTATCATTGAGCTTGCATTAAAATTGGGGGACTTTCATACAAACTTTCATCCCCTTTTTAACCCTTATAGGGGTGCAATATATAAAGATGTATTTATAAAATATTGTATTGTCATCGGTCCTTGATGAGCGTGCAAAGTTTAAACTAAATCCGACGTTTCAAAGTGGGTAAAAATTGTGTTCAAATATTCCAAACTTACAAACTAAATAAGCGTCTTAAAAAAAAACAAAATGTCCTCTTGTTTTTAGAACTTTTTTCTCCTATTTTAAAGCTGTGCCCACCCTTAACTCTACTTATATAACCACATAGCTTAATAAAGTTTGATATCCCAGACCACATAAACTCAAGTAAATCTAAATTAGTAACATGAACATTAGTAATTACAAGAATTCCTACATCATTAACATTTAGGTGGTTTAATCGAGACATTACAGATGTTTCATTGAAACATTAAAACATTAATAAGTACAAAACATAAATACTTTTTTGAATATTTAATACCCCTAAAAGAGCTTTTATATTTTTTGTGGAAACCATTAAAAGGCGGCGACGCGAGGCGGTAAGCTCCTGAATAATTAGCGTCATTAAATTTATGGAAATAAATTGTAATTTCTGCGAAAACGTACCTAATGTCAGATGTAAAGTGGTTGATGAACTAATTCAAAGTAGTAATTTAAGTCAATACTAGATTTCCATTTAATTATGCTTTGTATCTTACAAATATACATATCTGTTTTTATATTTAAGATTGAGGTAGCAAACTAGCATGCAGTCCACCTGATGGTTAGTGGCCCCTGCCGCCCATGCACATCTGTAAGCAACTTTATATAGAGGGGTCCTATCTGAAATCGAACAGGACTTAGACGGTCGTCTAGTATGTGAAACGTAGTCTTTTACGATTTTGCTTTCTTCCAAATAAAATTAGAGAAAAAAATACACAAAATGTCTAAAATAAGCCCAGATAGAATTAAAGGCAAAGCTGAGTTCCGCCATAGATGCGTTGGTAGCATGAGGACTAAGTTTTAATATCTTGTATAAGTTCTCCCTTACCACATCCATGAAACCAGAACCAAGCAGTTTAACAGCAGCTCTTTAAAGTAGAAATGGGTGCGGCAGTGGTGTCTCTAAAGTCTAATCATTGAGTGACAATCATCTTTAATGCCTTTCACTTCTTTTTACCCGACTGCGTCAGAAGGAGGTTTATGTATGCATGTATGTATGTATTTATGTATGTATGTATGTATGTATTTATCTATGTAATTATGTATGTACGCGCTACAGCCCAAACGGTTTGATGGATTGTGACGAATGACATATTATTAGAATCGTCTCAATTTTGAGGGCGACATTTGGAATATAATTTTAAAAATGACAGCTGTAAACATTATGGAAAAGGAAGGGCCTACGAGGGGTATCAAATGAAAGCTAGTAAATTGAGAGTTCTACAAATGTATGCATACATATATTATGATACATTAACTTGACTATTTTCACAAAAACTCATATAAAGCGTTAAAATACATAAGCATACCATTATGAACATAAAAATCCTTTAAACAGTCGGGTTTTTTGTTTTTATATTTTTAACAATATTACTAGTCTACTTATATACCTATGAGCGAGATACCTAAGTGCATAAATATTGAGACAAGTTACACGATCCGAGCAAAATCAAATCATTGTCATCAATTAACAAATTCAGAACTCTTCTTGTAAAAGTTCGGAACTCACATAAACGTATTAATTTCAGAAAACTACTCAATGAGCCCAAAATTGTTTCTATATTTAGGCTACACAGAATTAGATTCGACTCTTTGTGATCAATTGATTTTTTAAATTACTAGTTTTTAAAATACCGAACAAGATTTCATTTAAGGATAATGTAAAAGGCGCTAGGCTCACGCAATATCCTAATAAAAGCCTTATTGCCCTTAATTTACCAACAAAAACATTCTTACGCGAAAATCTCTCAAATCTTTTTCCGGAAGAACGGATCCTTAGAGCTTCACTCAAACGAAACCTAGGCATAAAAGGTTAACACAACAAATAGGGTGTAAATACTAGAATTATCTTTGATCTCCAATAAACCTTTTGAGTGTTGGTTTGTATTTGACGTGGAGAGCTATCGAGTACTGCGCCACTTGTTACTGGGGTTTGAAAAGCGTTGAATATTATCATAAAATGAGGGAAAACGATGCTAGTGTTTTTATTCTCATTGCTTACTTAATAGTGCAATACTGGATGGTTTGCAATAAAGAAAGGTGGGGTGATTGAACTGTGGCTGCTAAGCCGCCTTATCTTTTTCGACCTAAAATGATAACACAAAGCATTATTTTATTATTTTATATTTCTGAAATGAAATTACATACGTTCATTTTCATAGAATTGTCAATTATATTTTTTTCTTACATGACCATCGGTTCAGAGCGTGGCCTTTATCGTGAACGACCGCGTTAAATGGAAGTGCAGAAACCGTACCGTACCGAACCGCAGTGCACCGTATTTTAATATGTTGGTACATATTAAAATACGGTATTCCAGGCAGCAGCGTTTTCCTGTGTAACGTCAACACCCAATGACGTCACCAACACGCATGTCTGTTGACTAAGATGACTCACCCTCACTTAGAGATGCTTTTGTCCAGGATTGGACTTAAAAGACTAATAGACGGATGGATGTAATATAAAAAGCGATGTCCCTATTAAAACAAAAAATATTTTGAAATTTTCGTCACGTACATAACCTCATAACATCTATTTGACTGATGTAACGCTATATTTCACTAGTAAAATATTTGCTTACTTTATCGTGGCCATATATTTCCAGTTTTAACCCATAGCTCAGTCGCAATGTATCAGCCGAGACAAAGGTAAGGCTGATTGATTTACTGCGACTTTCCGGCGATAGTCGGCAGACGTGAATGTCGCTACTTAGACGGATAAGCATTGTTTGGAACAATGGTCCTAGGTGCATAAATTGTTGATTTGGTGATTTATACTGTTCTGTTGTGATACTTAGGTGATGTTCCTACATCTAGAAATAGATGCCTTACATTGTCTTACAATCCCTTACATTTAACTATTAATATTCAAAGGCAAGCGTTAAGCATGCCTAATTCTACTTTATTGTTAGACACTCAGGGAGGTACCATCGCCACGCCTATTTCTAGCGTATAGCAGTTCTTGCATTTTAGTGGAAGGGTGTGGTTGCCGGTTCACTCATATATGAGGCGACCATCTTAGTCCTCGGGAGTAGATACGCATCTGTAATCGACTTTAGATTGAACCCCTATTCTGTATAAATTTGGTTAGTTGGCAGTCACCACTTATCATCTTACGTTTTCTATTTAAATCTCATAACAAGATACTGATTAAATAAAAGATATATAAGTAAATTTCAGATATTTATTAAATTAAATTTACGTTAGTAAGTACGTAGTTAAGCGATATACTAGTTTAACGCGTTCTAATTTAATTCTCGTAGGTAACGTTAATGTTTCAGTAATCGACGTCAAGTATGAATCCAAATCTATTTACAGTTAATGTTTGTAGGTGGCAATGATTATTTATCAGGAATTATCTATAAACAAGTAAAAAATAAATAAAACTGAAGTGTTAATTTGTATATCAAAATAACATCATTTTACTAAATCCGATATCTGATGTTATGATAACTTGTTCTTATTTATCTTAAAAAAATAATTTGGGTTCCGCGCAAAAAAGTTGATCTCATGAACCTGTGTGCGCT
>MOOZ01005911.1:77232-89087 GCA_002930495.1 Cecropterus lyciades | reverse complement strand
CGATTTTAACCAATACAGCATTAATCCTTATCCAATTAAATACCTTCAATACATTGTTGATTTAATATAGATCTATATGGCCCTTTACATCATATGATTTAAATGAATATTTGCGAAGATATTACAGATTTAAAAATTGCGAGACGTAGCATTTGCGGCGGTACCGGTAAAAGAATAAAAGATTATTAAAGGTATAAAATTTCGGTTAATGTATGTCACGTTACAATTCTTTTAAACGCGGGTGAAACCACGGGCTCAGCTAGCATCTTATAAATTTTTAATACGATCATAAACTCGAAATTTGAAACGAATCAGTACATTCGGACTGACCTTAAAATTTGCAAAACTAGGTTATCCCTGCATGTTTTTGTTGATATATAAATAGTTTTTATTAAAGCGATCAATCTTTACTTGTATTGGGAAAGGGACCTCAAAGGTTAAATTGCCCAATACCAGGAGGTACAATAAATTCAATAGAAACCATCAATCAGGCGGCCCGTAAGCCTTCTCTTTATAAGGATTGACTTTTAATTTACGAAAGATTTTTAAAAGAAGTGCAATCGATGACTTCTTAGTAAAAGTGTGTGACTTTAATCAGTTGAATTTTGGAAATAATAATCTCCGATTTTTTTTTGTGACACTCTACCTGTGGTATACTTGGCTGCATTTACTATATTTACTATGCTTCTCTTTCATACAAGTTTTTCGCATTTTTGCTTCTTCGCACTTTCATCCTTCATACTATATCTTTCTTGCATTCATCCACATTCGTTCTTGCCCGATTGGGATTATCGGGTCCCTATGCTACTATTTTCTTTCTTTCTTACATTTAATGAGTAATATGGAACAAGACAGGGGGCTTTATTATTTTCTTTTTCTTAACTTTCTTATTTAGTATTACATTACATTTTAAACTTACACTACTTACAATGCCATTCAACTTACTATTTACTTACTTACAGTTCTTACGCTTACTCTCTCCGAAAATTTATAATCAATAGTTTTTGCCGTCTTCTTTGCACGCGCAGATTATCATTTTCTCGATCGTTTATTCATTGCTCAAGGTCGTGGTCAGAAAAGTCATTGAAAATTTATCAATAATTCTCCTTCAATTTGTCCGGTTTTCAGCTTTTCTTCGGGCGGTCGAAATAGGCATGGCCAAGGCAAGGCACTAATCTTATTTGGGGTTGATAATAGATCCATGGGCAGCAGTGTTCACTAACCATTAGCTAAACACGCTTGTTTGCTACTTCTGTTATATAAAAAAAGTAATAATTATTCTGTATAGAAAATAAAGATCTTTAAACCTAACATATTTACATGTCAAGCATTCGTAAGCATTCGTTCATGAGTGGCATTCAGTTTCCGCTCGGAGGCGCCGCGAACTGCACATCAAAAGCTCTTTGAAATTAAAAGATGTGCTCACAAAGAGAGAGCTTACGGCGTTCGGATTGTGGAGTTTCAGAAGTGCTTGTATTGATGTGTTTTCTACAAACATGTAAATATTATTATGTAATTAATAATGTAAATAATTTACATTCAAAGGTATAGGCTTTTTTAAAGGTGGTAGAACTCTTTGTGGTTCGACTTTGGAAGGACCACCGCCACACCTATTTCCGCCTAATAATAGTAGTTGCTCTGTTTTGGTCTAAGGGGTGTGGTAAGGGAGTCATACTTATCTGTGGCGTTCCAACTTAGTCTTCAGGGGTAGTAACGCATTTGTGGCTACGTCAGATGAACTGTCGTTGCTACTTCGTATTCTACATGTTCGTTTCCTACTTCCCTATTTAAAAAAAATGAATGGAAGTTAACTGAAATGCCTTTATTTCTATATAGGCCTACGGAGGCACTTACATATTATCAGTTACAATATTATTTCTTACACGATATCAGATCAGAACACGTCTTCGACTCAAAAGATCTGGCAAGAAACTCAGTGGGTTTCTTTTTTTCGTATAATTTTCTATTTTTTACCATCTTGTTTATAGTATGAGCAATAAAAGCTAGCTCCAGCTAGCTCCTATATTATAGAAATAACAAACTTTTACAAAATGCATATGAAAATATATGAGTATAACGAACATATAACAAAAAAATATCTGTCCGTCTGTTTGTTCTGGGTAATCTATGAAACCGCTGGTCTAATTTTGACCGGATTTTTACGAACAGAATACACTAATTTATAAGGCGTATTTGGCTTTTTTTTATTTTAGGAAAAAATTAAGATTCTGCGCGCAAAAATGAAACCCATAATACGCGCACGCTTCACTTGCACTCGGCCGCTGTCGCAGACTCAGTTGCTTGGTTGCTACCAGTCCTTTGATAAAAATGCAACTTTGTTAAAATTGTTGAAGGCAAAGTATAAGGAAGTATGTTAAGTATAATTTATACATACATAACCAAATAAAAAAAATGAAACAAATAAATAATCGCTAAATAGAATTTCAATAGCACTATCATTATAATCTAGGAGACAGCTAGGAGAGTACGAGCACTAAAACTGCATCCAGTGATAACTCCGCTAACAAGACAGCGCGACAGCGCTTATCGGGGTTGTTAGGAAGTTGCACATAACAAGTCTTGTTTATTTGTACTGAAAACTGTTGAGTTTTGAAGAATAACGAAAGATGTCTTAAGGTCTTTATTATCTCTCATTAATAAAATCATTTTACGAGACGTAGAGGAAACACTTCGATAATTACAAAATCAGCGTACAGAAGAAAAAAATAAAACCGCTTTGCTACCACCTTGCAGAACGTGTTTAGTTTGACCGGGGAGGTACCTCCGCCACACTTATTGCTTAAGTAAAGCAGTTCTTGCGTTTCGATGCAAGGGTGTGGGAAGACCTCGGGACTGGCATTCGGACTAGCACAATCATACATCTGAAGCCAATCAGACTCAGACAAATTATAAAAAAACACACTAAAATTAGACAATCTTATAAAACACTTTTATAGTACAAATAAAGAGCAATAGGAGTGTCACTGAGATATAAAGTACTACTGGAGTTGTAGATTATTATATTATAATTAGTAACGCGAAATAATATTATTAATACGTTATACTCGTACTGTGACATAATTAAATGTAAGGTAATCATTTATTCCTCTCAGAGCAGGATATGTGCAGAATATCTTATGGTAGATATAGCATAGCTATAGCATAGTGGGTGGATTCCATAAGAGAAAATATATTTCTCGGTATGTTTATAAAATTCATATTTTAATTGATTATTACAGTGTATGTCAAGCATAAGCAAGCATTATCTTTAAGTATACGTAATAAGCCGAAATAAATATCAAATAAAAGTTTCACTCTTTTGTCACCGCCCTATCTTCTGAGCGGCTTGAATAGCACGTTGGCGTAAAAAAGCGGAAACGCTGTAACACCTATGTATTTTTTTGCAGATGAGGAATCAGAAAAGAATTGCATCTAATGCTTCAACTCCCGTGACTTTACGATCAATAGAAAATTTGTACAGCGTTAAAATTAACACTACTTTTGAAAACCACTTAAACATCTCAAATCTCAAAAATTTTTCAGGTCAGCGTTATGGCGTTAACGATTTTTTGACGTGACAATGTCTTATATTTCGATGGAGCCGGCTGTACGCACCAAAAAACATGGCTCATGCGGCGTTACCTCGCTCTGAGGCGTTCCGTTTAAGGCTTGAAGCAAGCGAGAGATCGAGCGACAAATAGACACGATCGGCCTTCGCGTTCTGCAGCGTTCGACATCTGTCACTCCTACTTGAGTGAGCGATGCGTCCGCGTGGACAGTTCACATAATTGTATTTATGCGTACAAATAAATGTACTTTGATCAATTTAATTGTGATTTCCATTTACCACCTCAATATCCATACAAAATATCTATCAAACAAATAAAGTTACAATTTTCTTTTGAAAAATGCAACCATTCCATCACTATTTTCTTATGAAGTTGTCACGTTCAACTATCGTCAGTAAACTGACTTTACAGACAACCGATTTTTTGCAAAGTTATGCAACTCTAAAGATGAGTTATATTTGCCTAAATTCGTCAAATTGTACCAAATAAATTTCGACATATCGATTCCAGTTTTCAACTAGAGATGTGGCTGCATATTGATCTATTTGCGAAAGCGGGACGAATAACCTAAAAGCGGGACAGTTCCGGCCAACGGCACATATGGTAACGGCACATATACTCTAATAATGGTAGAAACACGAATTTAAGGCTACCAATTGAGTTGATTTGTTACGTGTACATATTTAGTTTGGATAATAATGCATTTGGTTAGCTTAATGATGTCATTGTTGTAAATTTATTATGGCCGACTGCCGAACGTAGACTAGTAAAATTGTTTTTTTTTTACCCGACTTCGTCTGATGGAGGGTAATGTTATTCGAGCGTATGTTTGTAGGTATGTGTGTCCATTTCTTTGACACGCGCTACAGCCCAAATGGATTAACAGATTGTGACATATGACATATCATTAGAATCGTCCTAGTTTCCAAAGTGAAATAAGCTATATCATTATAAATGGCACCTGTAAATAGAAAAAAGGGGGGTGGGAAAGGAGATTTTTATTATTGTTACAATATGGGTATAAAACCAGGGCTAGTAAATAGAGCATTACAAAAAAATATATTTTGTAACACTTTTATATTATTAGTACGCAAATTCCAAAAAAGCGAAAATAAATAAATTATTATGAAAACAAAATATCCGACTGTAAATTTCAGTATCCGCAATCGGGATTTTTATATTCATAATAATAAATAATGGTATAGTATACATATTAGTTATTAACATTAAATTAAATTACAAAGCCAATGTGAAATGAAAAGAATTTAAATAAAGACGGCGCTCTACATGTACGTAGCTACTCAAAAGCAAAAACGAATCGCGTAAAAAGTTTTGGGTTTCAGGAACAATGTGTAACAAAAACAAAGAGAACAACATCCACAAAAGGAGAAAGAAAACAATAGGCTCTTTGTTTCGTAAACAATCCAATTAGTGTAGAGGGGGGCAGTAAACACCAATTTGATATTGAGAAGTGCGGATCAAAGCAACAATTCGGAATATTTGAATTTTGTGTAGTATATGCATTAATGTATACGAATATTTTGAAAGGGTATCTATTTTCGTTTACTGATTTGGGGATTATAAGAGAGAAAAATATTTGAGGCTTTATCAGATTTGAGAAAAATAGGCTTCGGTTTGTGTTTCGTACCATGTATAAATTAATTGTCAGTGATGGAGGTATCATATAGCGGGGCGGTGAGATATTAGTAATACAAAGAAAAAAAAAACAAACCCGCGGAATTTCTTGCCGAATCTTCTCAGTTGCGGTGTTCCGAACCGGTGGTAGCGTAAGGAAATATATTGTAACTGACAATTTGTAAGTGCCCCCATAGGCCCATGCAAAAATGCTATGAAATTTCATTTCAATTCATAGGTGACCGCTGGTGTTCAGACAAATTGTTTAGGCAATTTACAAGGTGATAAGTAGTTAGTAGTATAATTACAGAAAAGTTTGCAAAAGTATTCATGAATGCGGCAGATCCGATAATTATGTGACTTTCATCAAAAGATATTTAATTCGCCAATATTTACAAAATTGTTTAAATTATAAAGCATGGCTGTAGCTGGAGGAACTGAGATATAAAAATCGCTAATACTCCCAAACACGTCCGCCAAATAAACCGTCAGAAAAATGCGACCCTCGAGATTTTGGGGCCTTTTTTAATTTCTCAAAGTGTCATTATGAACTCTAACGGCACTTTGTCTTCGGCGTTAGAAGTCCCCAGGGTCCGATTAGTGAATCCCAGTTTTGGACCACAATCTACATGATTATCACGTTCTTGTCAAATGAGTTTTGTCTTTTTAAAGGGCATCAAAATGACAACCCGTGTGGGATAAAACTGACACTGATCTGGAGTCCTAGGTTTGACTCTCGGTCAGTCACTTTTATGTGTGTTGGAAGTAATAAATGTATCGCAAGTCTGTCGTCAACCCTAAGGTTCTCAGATCACCTCACAGAACAAGATTTTTTAGGGAATACTTCAACACGCTGGCCAAGTGCGGATTAGCAGACTTTACACACCTTTGAGATTTTTTTTAGAAATCATACTTACATAGGTTTTCACACAATGTTTTCCGTCAGCTAAAACCAATGATAATCAATTGAAGATAGAGGAAAAGGACCAAACATGCTATACTACGAACATCTACGAACATAATTTTAGAATAAATACCGTGCCTGGGTTCGAACCTTGGTCCCTCGATTAAGAGGCCGAGGCTATCATTGCTCCGCTCCAGCCAGGATGTCAAATTATAAGCAATCTATAGATTTAATCTATCAGCAACGGATGCTGTTGTTAAAAGACCATTACGCCCTTTATTATTAATTACATAAATTCGTCGGTTTGAGTCGGATTTGAGTCGTAGGACCGTATCAAATCGTGCCGCTATGGCCCTATAATCTGTAATCATCCCGTTGTCATGATCAACACTAACTCTGCAAAGAAACAGTAAAAATACTTTCATGTGATACCCATATCGTCATGAAAATAAAACAATCCCCCTGTAGCCCCGCATTTTCCCTATTTACAGGCGCCATTTTTTTTAATTATAAAGCTTATGTCACTGTGCTAACTGAGACGATTCTAATGATATGTCATATATCACAATCCATCAAACCGTTTGGGTTGTAGCCTGTTCCAAGGAAATGGCCATACATACATACAATAATACTCAGTCGGATAAAACGAATTTTTGCTTGCATAGGACATGTCCAATATACAACTAAGTTGGATCTCCTTATGTTATATAGATCTTGAAGGGTTCTTCACTAAGAGCGGACAGATAGACATCTGAATAATGAATTGAAATTTCGTTTCTGCGTCTGACACGACACATGAAACTCTATTGTCGAGGTTATGAATGTACAAAAGTAAATATATGCTGGCATCATACGTGGCTTATTTAATAAAAATAAAAATTTACCAGAGAACTTAAGTAGTACGAAACAAACTTTCCTTACTGATCTCATTAGATCGTGTAGGTTTCCAGATTAATACGGAATCATTAAAGCCTAATAACTTCGAACTCAATATTGAATATCAGCTAATAACTTTGCTAATTAACATCCTCCAACTTATATTAATTTTAATATAAAAACAATTTCTGAAATGAACGTTCCTTCATTCCCACGACCCGTAACGGAAAGCTCCAATTTTAATTTAAACGACACGACACGACTGGGTAGATAAAATGATAGACAGAACAACTTTGTAAGAGGGTAGAGCGAGCATTAATCGGCCCGAGGTATCACCGCCACAAGAAACTGTTCTTGTGTTTCATTGGAAGAGTGGGGTTTGAGGTTCACCTTCATATGATGAACCCATTTTAGTCCTCGGGAGAGCAACGCATCTATGATTGATTTCAGATAGAATAACTGTTCTAAATGAACATACTTACAGATCTACATGAACGGTAGTGACCATCAGATGGAATGGAAGCTAGTATGCGAATGCAGCTTTTTTTTTGTTCTCGAGGGGGAAACCTGCATAAAGTACCCGACGCCGTGAGAGCAACTCCGGGTTATGTGGGATATTTACCACACTAAAACCCTCCTGTTATCCGTCCTGTTAGAGGACTCTGCGATCTTCAACGGAACACAACTGGAGACCTTTGAACGCTTTCTTTCATCGGGCTCCACCCAGGTGATCGGCGGGGCTCACAACACCCACAGGTCTTTACGACGGTATGCAGCCACACATACCGCCGTCCTTCTCGGGGTTGCTTGACTTAACGGTTCGTGCTCCCACTCTTGCCGTCCTTAACCCCGGAAGCCCCCTTTTAGTCGCTTCTTGCAACAGGCAGGAGAATCAGCAGGAATGTTCTAATTCTGGAACTACAGGGACATAGTGCAGCTTGTCAAACATATTCCCCCGTAAAAGGTCACAGAAGGATGACCATAAAAAAATAATTTTAGTTATGGGGGGTAGGGGAATTCATCCTGTACACAATTAATTTCACATTATTGACGGATCTAATGTCCAGCATATTAGTTTCCATCTTCCGTGGAGTGGAAGCAATGCTTAATTTTGACGCATGCTTAATTTGGTGGCATTCTTTGCCATCAAATCTTAAATCAAATTAAAAAAAGGTTTCCAATAAGAATGGTAATTGATAAATCTCGGTCGGGGGCCCAAATATTGTTGTCTTGCTGATGTCGTGTCGTCCCAATGAAGGAGCGCCGATTTTCATTATGGTCCTTAAGGTATAGGCGTCATACTTCGTCAAAGTTACGTTCTGATAAATTTGTATACATTTTCTAGCAGAGATTATGAAACTATAAATCTTAATCTTTTATCAGATCATTTTTAATAACACGTTTAGTTATGACATCAATAATGCATTTAAAACATTTGTTCAAACAGTAGATGAAATATAACTAACGTGACCATTTTTTGTTGACTCAAAACGAGACATCTCATAACCGATTAAAAAATGGAAATTCAATTTAATTTCCAAGTGAATAGTAAACTTTTCGACAATTATTGAAGGAAATAAAGATGTTTCCAGGTAATTTAAGTAACACTTTCCACAACATACTTCTGGGCTTTTCAAATATTAACCATAAGTATCATAGTCATTTTTTGGGTAAACGGGTCAATTTTGCGTCCTGATTTTTTCACGGGGACATGGAGAAGACTAAGCGAAAAACCGGATAGTCCCGTTCTAAACGGGACGTATGGTCATGTTAGTTATAATTCAGTAAGAGTGCAATAAACAAGTAACCGTACTTTTATAACCTAGGAATTCTTTCTTCAATACTGAAGAAAGAATTCTTTAGCACATTTTATAATGTAAAGTCAAACATGTCCCATTTTATTACGGTTCATATTTGGTTGTGTTTTAAGATTTTCTTATAGAAGTCGGAGAAGACTTAAATCACGGCGGGGAATTAATCGCCCCTATTGTTAGGGTGATCGGTGCCTTAAACGTACCTTAATGGTGATATATGGCTCTTCCGGTACATTAGGGGATGTTAATTATACTTTGTCATTTGATAAACGAAGAAAAGGAAATATTGTCTCACAAACAAATACAATCACATAACACCCAGAATATAAATCTTAAACATCACCGTCACTAATGGATGTTAAAAACATAAGATGGGATGTTACCAAAGTAGCGTACAAAGTAGATAGATGCGGTCGTTGTATATAGCCCCATAGTCATAGCCTCATAGCTCCATCACACTAGGATTTCCTGTGTCATGGGCACTATGGACACACAAAGACGAATAGACAAACACCCAGATCCCGAACTGAATCTTATCATTCAGATATCTGTCTGTCTGGGGATTAACGCGGAAGCCGCTCCACCACGTGAGTCGTGAAAAAGGCAAACCTGCTCGTGAAAAACTTTATCGAAAGAAAAATATCTTCGGCCACCCCCTTGACGTGCCGCCAAGGTCGTGAGATCATACTCATTTCAATTGCCGCCTAGACAAAAGAGTCACGTCAAAAAAGGTCTTCTAGTTTTCCATATTCGAAATATTGTTGCTCGGATGTCGAACTTGTCAGGACATCCTAGGTCGAGGCGGATCGGATCTAGCCTGAATAAGCATAAAAAAGTGGCCGATGCCGCTAATATATACTTATAGTATCAAAACGAGCGTCAAATAGCATTTACTAGAAAATTATGAATAATTTAGACTGTATATATAATGTTATATCTATGCATATAAATGTAATATATTGTTTAATTGCATTCCTAATAGATGTATATTTTTATTTTCTTAATAGCATGCCACCTATTATCTTATACTTATATACCGCCTAGCATATTTTCTGTTTAGCTCAATGGTTGACTGGTAGAGAATGCTTCTAGCATTAAGTCCGCTTTTGTACCACATTTTAAGATATAATAAAGTTTAAATAAATAAATAAATAAAACAGTTGTTATAAATCCAGATAAGATTAGTCTTACCTGAGGTTGGGTAAAATTAATGTAATTTTGCAGAGTCCTGGTAACTATGTAAGTTGGGGTGCTTCGGATAAGTAATAGCGTTTGACACAGTTATTAAGTAGTAAAAAGCGCAGTACCTCCAGAATCAAACTACCACTTTTAAAACCAACCTTCGTAACTGGAGGTCAATTTAGAACCATCTGCTTGCTAGATCACAATTCACCTGCTTACATATGAATAGTGTCCGACCGAAGATCGATTTTTAGCCGAAGCCGATTGTTCGGCTGTGGCCACAACCTTCGGCCAAACTCGAAGTCGAAGCCGAAGGTTGAAAAACTATAAGAAATTCAGTTCCAACTTGGCTTAAACTGAATTTTTAACGATTTTTATTTAGACGATTTTTGATTTTGTACATAAACATCTATTTTGATTGGATATAAACAACTTCCAGAGCTGATTAAAATGTCTTTGCTACTTTACTAAAATGATAACAGTTCAACTAATGTAAATTTCATACACAATACGCCAGACAAGCCCACAATGGAGTTTTCACGTACCCTTGCGCGTCACCATCTCCATCTCGGTATCATTATATTAATACATGAAGCAAAAACTTTGGACCCCTTTTTACAAAAAATGCGCGGACGGAGGAGTATGAAATTTGGCACACTTATAGTTTATATGTAGGAGAAATGCAGAATGTTAATATTTTTCAATAATAATGATTATAAAGTACATTAAATCAATAAATAAAACATTTCACACACTACCATGCATTTGACACACACAAACACACGTTTTTGTTACACGCTGACTTTGTTGCTGACATTGTCATATGTCAGATGTGTATGTCATCGCGTTATTGTTTTTAAATGCAGCTTACTCAATTAAATCTCATATCCCTATAATGACATTTTTAGGAAATAATTTTAAATTAAATGTACAGAGGAAAATACGTAAAAAAACTTTGTAGTAGAAAAAAAAATATTTGGGTTTAATTACGGTCGAATTTCGACCGCTGCGAAGGGCAACTAGTTCGTTATAGATCGTTCAATTTAGGCGCTTGCTAGAAACCTTCGGCTTCGCGTAAAACTTCGGTCCCTTTTGGCCGAAGCCAAAGTTTTTTAGCTGAAGGTGGCCGAAGCTGAAGCTGAAATTTCGGTCGGACACTACAAATCATATATTATATTAGGATTTTCCCACGACTCCACCCAATTCGGCGACGTTTACTACGGTAGTGTGCTAATCCAAGTCATAAACTATCTATGTGCCAAATTTTAGCGAAATTCGCCTAAAGTTTTCGCGTGAAAGAGTAACAAACTCACACATATCCTCAAAAATTTTATACAGTAAGTAAGGTAAGACGCATTTATACAAAGTATATGGAATTCTTAAAACCTTATTAGTTCATCTCCAAAATATATTTATAGATTTTTTAGAAAGCAGATCAAAGATACCCAATATATCGTCATCTCCTTCGCCCACTTAAACAGAAAATAATTATATAATTATGTGAGAGATATGAAGATAATTATATCTTTTTTTATGTTATTACTTTTCCGAGCTTCATTTTTACAAGCGAATTGATTCTTATAAGCGCAATATCTGGGAAATGGTAAAATTATAAAAGATTAAACTAGGTCTTAGATAAAATAAATCATAAGAAGCATTTTTTATAGAGAATTTTGAGATTTACAATTTTAGTTTGAAGTACTTATTCGATTTCTAAAATGTTGACTTTTGACCCCGAATAAGTATTTTAGCACACATGGGATTGATGGGGAGTTTTGGCACTTTATTTGTAACTAGCTGAGCCCGCGGTTTCACCCGCGTTTAAAAGAAATGTAACGTGACATACATTAACCGAAATTTTATACCTTTAATAAT
>MOOZ01005911.1:19063-44429 GCA_002930495.1 Cecropterus lyciades | reverse complement strand
CATTTATGTTTATGTTTTTACTTTCTTATATTTTTTCAAAATATGGAAGTAGGAAACGACCATGCAATCCTGACCACTGCCGCCCATTGACATCGGTAATCAAACCCAAATAAGATGAGAGTCTTACCTAAGGTTAGCCAGGGATAAGTTGTTCCCCCGGGGGAAGTTGGAGCATATCTGATAAAATACCAAACCCTTCAGACCAGAACACAACAATGCATAACACTGCTGTTATTAAGCAGAAATACATAGGTGTAGTGAGGCTTCTGGAGTCGACCACAAAGATTTTTTTGTTTATAATATGATGTATATTAATCGACTAAATATGTTTATACCTGATATGGACTATCTCCTAAAATCTAATGAATTAGCTGTTTAAGTACAATCTCAGGATGGTCAAATATTGTTATTCACGAAAACATTTATTCCCAATCAACTATTGTCCTACCGATGCCTCCATCTGCGAATGATTTGTTAGAATGCTCCAGTCGCCTGTTAAGTGCGCTTTGTTAGCGGAATTGTGTCAATAACATGTTTTGTTGAGACCCTACCTTGATTGAAATATCCGGTAATGTTTGTAAGAAAAGCGATAATAACTCGGGAGAAATTCAGAGGTACCTTGTAAAATTGGTTGAACAATATTACGTAAGGTGTAAAAGTTATAGATAATCAAAGATATAGTATAAGCCTAAAGAAAAAAATCTATATTTTTGGGCGATTTTCAATGAGCTGTAACTTCGAGGAAAGTGATCGTATAGCAAAAATAAAAAGTAAATTATAGCTTTAAGTGTACGTTTTTGATATGACCATGAAATGTTTATAACGTGTTTGGGTCTGGAGAAACAAAAATAATACCCAGTAATACCCAAAATACCCAAACAATATACCTTAGCTCTCAAACTTCTGACTTCAGATTGAATGGAATTTCATAGACCTACGCTATTGCTTAAATGGTTAATTGGTCTAATGGTTGCCATAACGGCCGGCAGTCAAGTGGGTTCCAAGATTTACTGACTGGACAGAATATTATGTCCTGACGATCGGTGCGATTTCTGCCTGGTTAACATTGACAGAGTTCAGAAGACTGCTATGATAATAATTATCGAGATATGTGACTTATCTTTTTTACCTAACTGCGCTAAAAGGAGGGTAATGTTTTTTGAGCGTATGTATTTATGCATGTATGTTTGTTTATTTGTATGTATGTCCATTTTTCTTCGGCACGCGCTACACCCCAAACGGCTTGACAGATTGTGATGTATGATATATCATTGGAATCGCCTCAGTTTGGAGATTGACATAGGCTATATAATTTTTAAAAATGGCGCCTGGAAATAGAGGAAGAAGGGGGGAGGAGGGATGACTTTTTACTATTACGACTATATGGGTATCTAATAAAAGCTATACATTTACTTCACTATTTTCACAAAAACTCATATAAGCGTTAATTTAAATATATATCTTAATGAACAAAAATTATAAAGTTAAATGTTTATCTATTGTTAACTATCATTATGAACAAAAATTTCGATTTAAGCAGTCGGATTTTTTGTTTTAATGTTTGTTGTTGAACGATGTTACTAGGTACTAAAAATATAATGTGATAAATTTTATGTATATCTATATACTTATAACTTTGTTGCTTTTAATCATCCAACTTTGAAGTTTATTTATGTGTAAATGGTGATTTGTGTATGAGTGCAGTAGCGAGACAGTTGAAATATTCACAGATGATGTATGTCTGTTGCTCCCATATAACAAACGAAATGTTTTTGCTCTATATTAATAACGGCAATAGATAGACGCTTGAAATATTCAAAGAATATTTAGTAATACATTTATTTGATAAAATAATAATAATAAAAAGAAGGAGGGATTCCATAAAACAAACGTGACAATTTTGCCATTTTTTTATAGATAATGGTACGAAAGTCTTCGTGCGTGAGTCCGACTCGGACTTGGCCAGTTTTTTTACGCTTTATTTCAGTTTACCATTTTAAATAACATTCTCACCCGATTTGATGCAATAAAGATCAGGTTACTAATCACATCACATCGTCAGGGGTTCTCAAACATATTAGATTGGTTCACGCTTCGCGAACAGGGGTGTAATGTGAAAAATAAACGGGCCCATCTTGCGGCGTTACACAGACGGTTAGCTCGAAGAGTGCTCATTATCTTGAGTTGCAAACGGGCGGTTCTGTGGCGGATAAAACGTTGCTGTCAGCGTGGATATTAAGTTTAGATAATATGTGCTAAACCTTTTTAGGATGTCTGTACTACGAACCATTTCCAGGTTATACAGTACTAGTGCAATGATATTGTGCCTATGTAAGTGATTTAACTACTTAAAATTTCATATTTTCGTATTGAAAGTATTTTTAGAGCAGTATCAGACACGGTGTTACATGACTAGGATTACGATTTTATCTTATGTAAAGGAGTATAAAATGCATACACAATATAAAAGTACAATTAACAATTCCTACAGACATGTGCCATTCTCAGAAATGAGAATCTAACTGATAGTCTATGACCCAGATTGATACATTTGATATTCATTCACCTTAGTAGACGCCACCGAAGGTTAGAGTCGCGAGAATAACCTTGATTGTTATAATTTGCTTGAGTTGTTAGTGAACATAATAGAAGAAACATTTAACCAAAATATCCTATGTTTTTTTTTAAAATGAAATAGCATACGAACATACAGTCCATCTAATGGTAAGTGGTTACTGCTGACCATAGACATATGTAAGCACCTTCATATAGAATAAGCGTTGTAGCTTAAGTCGATCACAGATGCGTTGCTACTCACGAAGACTGAGATGGTCGCCTTTCCAACGAAACGCATGAACTGCTTCACGCTAGAAATTGGTGTGGCAGTGGTACTTCTCCGGTCGAGCTACACTGGTTCTACCACCTGTTAACTGTATTTAAAGATGTTATCGGTTGTAGAATCGATATTGGAGGTAAAATTTATGAGTTAGTAAAAAAATGTAGGAATGTATAATATTTTAAATACATTCCTTAATAATTAAATTGAAATTGAAATTGTAAAAATTAACAGAATTCAAAAAATTTATACAAATTTCAAAATATTTCCAATAATCCACATAAGACAAAATGAACTTGGCACATATTGTATCGGTTCCATTTAAATAACCTGGTTTTTAATTTAAATAAGTTATTAAACGAAAACATATTTTCACTAAAGTCTCTCCATTAGATCTCTTGAATCAGTTTATAGATCATTTGTGTCCAAATTTGAGTTAAAAATGTCAAGTAATTTACAATTATAAAATTATAATAAAATTAAAGCAAGTCTGTTCATATTACCATCATTATTAGTCTCATAAAACGTAAACAATGCACTTGACAAAGTTTATAATTAATTCTAAATGCCTGAAATTTCATAACAAAGTAATTGACGACGGGCCGCAACATATTACGAAGTTTCCTAATAAAATTACCGAAGTTTATCCCCGTGACGGTTTTCAACGTTCTTGTCATGTTATGATACGCATTTTTAGGGTTCCGTAGCGCCGTAGCCTGAGCTTTTTATAACACCATCTTCGTCTATTTGTCTATCCTTCCGTTTATACGTATTACACAGCCTATTTTCTTATAAAACTTAGTTAGTAGCTACTAGTAAACCGTATTCTATGAGTTTCTACACAATTTCCCAGTGATGTTATAAAAAGAAATTGTGATGTAGATCCGCAGGCCGTTACTTTATCTGAATAATAAAGTTATTATTCGTACCATTTGAAATTTTTAATTTTATGATGGGTGGAGTCCAAAAACGCTTGCTTAAAAATATAAAACTGTCGCTTTCAAACCACTCGTCTGTGCTACCCGCATCGCTCATTACACAGCGAACGAGTTGAGCGCATTTGAAACAGCCCGTTTGATCCGTTATACCACTGCGGATCATTGACGAGTTTCTCAAATGTACTGTTATGGGTTTATGGACTCAAAATGAAGACAGAAATACGCTTTTATGGAAGTAAATTTGCAGATAGGAGCAGTCAACGCTTATGGTTGTAGGGCCAATATATTTTTGTTATGGAATTTTAATAACAAACGACCTGTTTACTTTTCTTCATGGACAAAATTTTGTAATCAACTTGAAATAGGATTGAAGGTCTGTTCGAAGTACATTTTTTCGAAGTTATTTAATTTTATATTTAAACAAATAGTCCTAACATAATATTACTAAGACTCTGCTGTCCATCTGTCTGTCGTCAGGCTGTATCTCATGGACCGTGGATGCTGTGGATTCTAAACAATTGAAATTTTCATAGATGATGTATTTTTGTTGCTGTTATAACAACGAATACTAAAATAAGTTTAAAATAAATATTAAAAGTTTTAAACAAACGTTTCTTTTGCTTGATATTAATAACGGCAACCACTAGGCTCTTGAAATATTCACAGATTATTTAGTTATGTATTCACTTAAATGAATAATAAAATTAAAATAAAATAAAATGACCGCTATTTTTTTAAATTATAAAGCCTATATCACTCTGCAAACTGGGACGATTCTAATGATATGTCATAACATGTCACGATCCATCCTGCCGTTTGGGTTGTAGCGCGTGCCAAATAAATTAATATACATACATACGCTCGAAAACATTACCCTCCTTCTGACGTAGTCGAGTAAAAAAATAGAAAAACTGATAGGGGTATAATGTGATAGAGAAAACAACAAAATAGATCGAGTTCGCTACAAAATATAGCAGTATAATGGTACAGGATGAAAGTATAAGTGCAGGTAAGACAATAATTTCACGGCGCGCGCAAGCTGGAAGTTTCGCAATAAAAGTTCTACTGCAACGCATTAATGTACGTTAAACCCGCGATAAGGAATGAAAACAACAGCTTCAAGATTTTATTTATCGAAAAAAGTGCTTCGTTCTGTCGGTATGGAGAAACGTTTATATTTTTCAATGTTGTTAGCTTCGTTGAATTTTTACCTGACTACATTAGAGGGAGGCAGGGTATGTACCTACACATGTATATGTGCATGCTTGTATGTTGGTGTGTATGTATGCTCCTTTCTTTGGCACGCTCTATAGCCCAAACGGCTTAACGGATTTTAACATATAAAACGTCGTTGGATTCGTCTCAGTTGTCTAAGTGACAAAGGCTATGTAGCTTTTAAGTATGTTATGTTTATTATTATGTTACTATTTTGACGTAAATTTCGAAAAGTGTCGAATGAATTTATGATTTAATAAAAAATAAAAAAACTGGACTGCTTAAAAATACTGATTAAAAAGGATGACAACAAGTACAAGGATAAAAAATATCTAAACATAAAGTATTGTACATAATAAATATAGTATATAATAAATAAGGAGATAAAGTGGGGACAAATAAAAATTACAGGCAGAACTATGAGAACTACGTTTTTAATTATATTTACAAAAAAAAAGTCTTTAAGGAATAATTTAGAATGAAATATTTTTCTTAGTAAACTTTAAGTCTCGTTGAATGACAGACAATGCATACTTTGAACTGGTAAATCTAGAGAAAAAATATTTTATAAGGGTTTCTTAAATACGAGCAACAATAAAAAACAGTAAATTCATTTCTTAAAATGCTAAATAGGGAAAGCGCGTCATATGCGTCGCATGCATATATGTTTTAAACCAAATTATCAGCGACACCAAACAAAATTTATCGCAGCCGTAGTTACGGTGTGGCAACCAACGCTGTGGTAACTAATTACAAAATGATGTATACTATGGATGCTAACGCAAACATTTAATCTCCCAAATAAGACATAGAGTTGCTATATATTAAGCCTTTAGCGCGCCGCCTCTGTGGCGCTTGTCAACAGCGCTTGCCAAATTGCCTCACAAATCCGCCACGAATGTTTGCAGCTAACAACGGAATTATCATCTTTGGTACCTAAGCTATAAGGGACGTCTAACACGCACCCCAGCTGTCATACCTACCGAAATAATAACCCTTATGTCACAAAACATAGGGCTTATAACGACTGGAATTTGTGGCGTAGTATCGAATGCATTCCGGGGCTGCAAGGCAAATACATTCGAGGTGACTTGTGGACGCTCGTTACGTTAATGTGTTCGCGCTGGCGTTTGCGCGCAAACGGTATGCGTTATTGTTCGTTGTTTGCTTGCGTTGCGTAATGTGTTGTAACGAATAACATAGCATAATTTATGATTTTAGATTAATATTATCGCAAAATTGATACAATATTATATAAAACAGGTACGTTACGCAGTTTATCAGATTAAAGTAGCAAACGAGCATGTAGTCCATTTGATGATAAGTGGTTACTGCCGCCCATAGACATCTGTAAGCAACTTTATATAGATCAGTGGTTCTATCTGAAGTCGATCACAGATGCGTTGCTACTCCTGATAACGAAGATGATCGCCTCATATATAAGTGAGCTGGCAACCAAACCCTTCCACTGAAACACAAGAACTGCTTCATGCTAGAAGTAGGTGGTAGAGCTCTTTGTGGTTTTACTCCGGAAGCACCACCGTCACACCGATTTTTGCCTAATAACAGCAGTGTTATGCGCTGTCGTGTTCTGGTCTGAAGGGTGTGGTACGGGAGACAAACTTTTCCGAGGCATTCCATCTTAGTCCTCAGGGGTTAAACTTTGATCTTACCTAAGATTTACATAACTGTGGTACAGATGTCTATGGGCGGCAGTTGTCACTTACCATCAGGTGGGCTGCATGGTCGTTTACTACTTCCATACTATAAAAATAAAAGTTGCGGCGGTAATTCCTCCTCGGTCAAACTACACTGATTCTTCCATCTGGTAATTTATTTACTAGCAATATCTCGACTAAGTTGCATGGATTATGGTCACGGCTGAATTGCGGTGACGAGTAGAAACCGTAGTCAAGCACTATCGTAGAAGATTAATCTGTCAATCCTTCGCCTAGTGTAGCTTTCTTTTTTAGGTCCATATCACAACACATAACCCTAATTGTAACTTTATATACCAAATTTTGCATAATTTGTAATCTATATAAAAACAGCGATGAATTAATCATTATTTTAATAAATTGCTAGCCATTCATCAATGTTAACTCTGATATTCCATGAGCAATTCGGGTAATAAGTATCGATAAATCTTGTGTAAAAAAACAATGTTGCGTAAATCTGAAGTTTTCGTGACACTAATATACAGAACATAATGAGTGGTCGCTGAATTTTTGATGTGAAGTAGCTACATATCTACATACTACTATATCTTTTTACCTGCTATACTGGGCACGGATCTGCAACTGTAAGAAGATAAGCGGATATTTTTCCACGCTGTCGGATGAGGGTGAAGGCCAGTGTTTCCAGATCGTGATTATAAAATTACAGTGTTTCCTACTAAAAAATCTTAAAAATACAGTAAATGGTTTATGTGCAATTTGTCGGACAAAAAAAAAGGTCATTCCTCGAGAAAAACTTTGATTTTTTTACTGTATACTGTAATTATAGTGGATCTGGCAGCACTGATGAAGGCGTCCAATAAATTGGTTAATGACCAACACGTCTCGAAAAGTTTAAAGTCTGTTGGGCCTCCAAGGTTTATTGCTATTACATTATAAAAATCTATTCTACGTTATCTTTATTAATAAGTGAAATTTAGTCATCAACGGTCATTCACATGATGACACGTCACGTAATTAAAATCATCTAAATATTATAAATGCGAAAGTTTGTGAGGATGTACATACATATGTGTGTTTATTTCTCTTATCACACGCAAAACTACTTAGTGGACTTTGCTGGAATTCGGTACATAGATGGTTTATATCCTAGATTAACACATAGGACACTCGTATTTAATAAAAATCCCTTGATTCAAACACGCGGACTTAAGGCAAATAGTAATTTGTATACAAAATAAGATTGATCACTTCCTCAATGTCAGTTTCCATTTCCAACTCAAATATTATCTGTTTATGATATATACTCATAACGTTCTATGCAGTAATCAATCCTCACCATCCAATTCAGGCGCTGATAATAAATTATAGCCTCTTGAGCTGTGAACTAGTTACCAAGATTTCCATTATTGATATTGTATAAGTAACACATTTATTGTAATTGTAATCTACACTCATATATAAAGTTGAGATGGTGTGTATCTGTGTGTTACTAAATCACGCAAGAACCACTGGTTCGATTAACATGAAATTTTGCATCGATACAACTTTTTGAACTTGTCCGTCTATAGGCTATTTTACATTTCGATATTTTTTCTTATTTAAAGATGGCGATTATTTTGGTGGCGTCACTACACCCTTTGGTTTCATACTTTCGTATTTTCATTTTAAATAAAATGAGAACGCTAAAATAGCATTATTTTGATGACATATACGAGGTTAGCATTTAAAACTTAAATTTGTCTGTCAAGTAACGAAAAATGGGTACTTCAGCTAGTGTTCACGCAAAATCAGTGTGCAAAATAATTAGTACTAATATTTATATTAATAATTAGTATTAATAATATTATTAATTCAGACAACCAATTGTAAATAATTTATAAACATCATTATTTAATCTTCAGAATCAGATGCCATAGACTTAAATTGTATAACATTAATATGGCAACTCAGAATTGTAATATACCTAGCAACATTGTAAATAACTTCCTCTTCTGCTTTTACACTCACCGGCGAACGGACCGCTATTTCAGAACTAGTAAAATATTATTGGAAATAAACAATCACAAGTACATTCAGACAATATTATTCAGTCGCCACCGAAACACGCACAGCTAATCTATACTAATATTATAAAGCTGAAGAGTTTGTTTGTTTGTTTGTTTGTTTGTTTGTTTGTTTGTTTGTTTGTTTGTTTGTTTGTTTGTTTGTTTGTTTGAACGCGCTAATCTCAGGAACTACTGGTTCGATTTGAAAAATTCTTTTGGTGTTAGATAGCCCATTTATCTAGGAAGGCTATAGGCTATATATCATCACGCTAAGACCTACAGGAGCGGAGTATTAATGAAGAATGTTTCAAAATCGGGGTTTTTTTTTTTTTTCTAATGGGATATAAAATTTCGGTTAATGTATGTCACGTTACATTTCTTTTAAACGCCGGTGAAACCGCGAGCTCAGCTAGTTAGTAATAATTTAAGTAATACTTGAGGAGATCTATTCTCAACCATCTATAACCCCTTTGAGGTTCCCTGCTGGACTTAAGTGGGGGATTTTTCAAATAGTTGCCGCGCTCGGCATACGTGTTGGTAGAAGTGAGTGTTGATATTACACAGGAAGCCGCTGTTGCCAATATATGTATATTCTGTCACTTAGTGATCTCTTACGACATCCATGAAAAGAGTGGGAATGATGTTCTCTGACACTAGACGGCACATGTGGCCAACAGTAATATGGTCTAAATGTCGTAACATGGTTTCTCAGTAATATGGTCTTCTCAGAAATATGGTTTCTCAGAAATATGGACTAAATTTATCGTGAGATTCGTAAAAACAAAAAATACTATGTAACGTCAAAGGATAATTAACGATAATGAGCGAAAAGCGAAATGAGCTTCTGGATATTGCTAAATATGCGAGAAGATGCGAAAGGTGAGTTAAAGAGAGGCAAACATTAATACCAGCGTTTAAACATTGCTGTGCTGTGGTTTGATGGTAGTAAGTAAGATATACTTACGCGAGTCCATCCAACTTCTTTTTTTGCAGTAGCAATGGATAAGCGGCTGATTTTAGTTATGACTCCATTTTTTTTTATAGTATGGAAGTAGCAAACGAGCATGCAGCCCACCTGATGGTAAGTGGCTACTGCCACTCATAAACATCTGTAATCAACCCTAGATAAGATCACAGCCTCACCTAAGGTTAGCCACAGATGCGTTGCTAGCCCTGAGGACTAAAAGGGAATGCCTTCGAAAAAGTATGTGTCCCTTACCACACCCTTCATACCAGATCACAGCAATTCATGACACTGCTGTTATTAGGCAGAAATAGATTTGAAGTTTGTATAAAATTATTACACATTAAATTATTACAATTACAAGTGTGATTATTTTGAGAGCCAGTAAAGTGGAGACAGAAATAAAAAATAAAAAAACTTTATAACAAGATACACAACGCGGGACTTAAATTAATAAACCCATATCATTCCGGGTCGATTAATGTTAGCAAACTAAGTAGTTCGCTACTTAGTTAACTTATGAGCGGTTGCTTGGCCATGTCCCAATTAGGGGGAGAGATCGCAATTTCGTGTCACAGTTCTTCAATATTTTCGGATACACCTTAGATATTTTCTTGAACCTTAAATAACTCCCGGAAATTATCGATTTTGCTCCTCCTTAGGTATCGGTAGATCGTGATGATTTATTCATAGTTTGTTAAATAGTTCTAGTATATTTTTCACAGGCATAACATTTTGAAGGATTATCATAAAAGCAGCTAACAAACATGTGGTCTACCTGACAATAATTGTCGATAATGAAAATCTGTAATAATTCCCAAACAGAGCTGAAGTCCTACCTAAAGGCCGTCACAGGTATGGACTAAATTCAAATGTTTCGTATAAGTGTGACTTTATCACACTATTCAAACCAGTTCACAGCAGCGCTTTACACTGTTATTATTGTAGAAATAGGTGCGGCGTTGCTGTCTACGTCGTCAAACCCCATTCTTCAAAGTCATAACGCTGAGTTTCTTACCGGATCTATTCAGTTGAGGTCGTGTTCCGATTCGGTGGTAGTGTAAGAAAAAATATTATAACTGACAATTTGCAAGGGCCCCCGTAGCCCCTTAGATGCTTTTCGGTATAGAAAATACATTTAATTATGGATTTTGTATCTTAACGCGTTTAATAATCCCATATCATTCTAGAATATTAGATCTTAGCAGTTCCCGCTAAAGCTTGGCCGGTCCCCAATAAGGTGACTACTTCGTATCTTTCGCGTCAGTTATTTGCTAACTGACCGGGAAGTCGTGAAGATTAAGGAATGATTTGTGCATACAATTGTGTTGCCAACATTTGCCAGGTGGTAGAACCAAGTAGTTCGACGAGAGAGGTACCACCGTTACACCTATTTCTAGCGTGAAGCAGTTTTGTCATTTCGCTGGTTGTGGTTGCCGGCTCACTTACATATAAGGAGACCATCTTAGTCCTCGGAATGAGCAACGCATCTTGATCGACTTCAGTTATAACCCATCTTCTATATGAAGTTTCTTACTGATATCCATGGGCGGCAGTTATGACTTATCATCAGGTGGACTGCAAGCTTGTTTGCTATTTCATGAGATAAAAAGAAAAAAACATATTTTCTTCACTTTCCTTATTCAAAATCATCTGAATTATGACCTGTTTTTTTGTGACGTTGAACTGGCATACGAAGATGAAATCTATCTAATCTTAAGTGGTAACAGCCTATAGATTACCAACTCATTACTATCCCACTACTGGAAACGGGTCTTCTATCAGAATGAGGATTAAGACTGAGGTCTACTGCACTTAACTTTTAGCATTTTTTTTTACACAACTCAGAGGAAAATGAGTTTACACACAATATTTTCATTGAATTAATATAAGTATAACACAATAGATAATAAGCGGAAATATACTAGCAAAAAAGGAGTACAACATGGTAGAAGCAAGAAATACATCATCTGTGAAAATTTCAACTGTCTAACTATCACAGTTCATGAGATACAGTCTGGTGACAAACAGAAGGAGAGACGGACAGACGGACAGACGGACAGACGGACAGACGGACAGACGGACAGTCGGACAGACGGAAAGACGGACAGATGGACAAACGGATAAACGGACAGACGGACAAACAGACAGACGGATAGCGAAGTCTTAGTAAGAGCCGTTTTTACCATTTAGGTACAGAACCCTTTAATCCAGAGCTCTGGAATTCGAACCTCACCCCTAGTTTCACGCTACTATGTTTTGACGGCAACAGAAGTAGTACATGTATATTTATTTATTGTGACTAAAGTTACAAGTTTCCCACAAAATGTTCCGCTTGGCCGTGTCCCAATTAGGGTACAACTTTGCAACTTTGGGTATCTGTAGCGATTTGTGCTCGCAAAAAGTTAGGAGATACTTTGCTTGCTTGCGTTTAACTTGTACGGTATACTTCTACCGTGAAGACTGGTAGGTTTTAGAACATAAATAGTACACTTACATGTAAAAATATTAAGTACTGGAATAATTAGCTCTTGGAATTTTTAAAAAACTTTTTGCTACAAATAAGTTGCCATAAAATCTCGATACATAGATTAATGCATATAATTGCGAGAATTTAATTCTTATTTTTTACGAATAAGGGTAATGGAGTGAGTAAATGGAGATTATTGAAATTTTACTAATATTATGAATGCGAAAGATTGTAAGGATGTAGGTATGAGTAATTGTTGCTATTTCACAGATTGCAAAGGAAAAGTACTGATTGTATTTGGCTAAAATTTGGCACAAAGTTTATGGTCTGTCTTATGTATTTTTATCATAGTATATGCGAAAACGGGGTGGAGCCGAACGTAAAAATTAGTCAAATAAATCTTATATAAGCTTATGAAAACACTCGAAAATAGTCAGTTACATTTTTTCTTATTTTTCTACGGGGTCACGATATTTACTGCGATAATTGATATTTATGTTGTTTATAGGCAAAATATTGGAATTTACTTCTATAAACTTAAGTTGTATATATCTGTTATTATACTGACTGAGAACTCAGGAACTATCCTGAAAGTTTCTTGTATATCTTAATCATCAATAAATTAATCGTTCATCAAAACATAACTATTGTTTGTATATTAATTTGTTTTAAACTAATCCTATAATTTCAGTAAAAGCCTATAACTCACCATCATAATTATTATGAAAATCATGATACTTAACATAAAAGTCCACAAAATGGCTCGCTTGGCGTTATTCCAATTAGGGGGACAACTTCTAAACTTCGCGTATCTGTAGCGATTTCGCAATAAGTTTGCGGTTATACTTCGTTTGCTTGCGTTTAACTTTTGACTTACTTCTAGCGTGAAGTGGGTTGCGGCTGGATTTTAGAGACATACAAAGTTACTTTATACACGCCTTTGTCCCTTAAGTGTGGCTAAGGGCATATGTGGTATTACATTTTGATCGCAATTTATTACTTGTTTTTATGAGAATTTAATTTCTATTGCTGTTGTCTAACTTTTTCCTTAAGGGACAACTCGTGCTGTCTTGTTCTGTTAAAATTTGATTGCAGAAGTCGCTACTTAAAAGAAGACCCGCTACTTACAGTACATAAAAAAATTGCCGTCACGGGACCCCTGACAGATGTGAAACATCGTGTTCGTGCAAGTAATATGCTTAAAATACAAGATTGCGACAAGAATTAAATATATAACATAATGAAAATAACGCCATATATGTACGCACTAAGGCGAACTAACACATTTTGTTTTGTTCGATACTTAATAGTTAGAGAAAATTTATAATTGATGGCGCAATAATCAATAAATGCAATCATATCCGCGCCAACAAACAAGTTTACCTGCGGCTATAGATGTTACACATCAAAAAGTTACGTTATATGAAACATCTCACAAAAATAATCTATCCAAACATTAGCCTATTGAGGTTCACTATTCGACATAAAATTTTCTTAATGAAGGTTTTTGTCAATAACCACTGCGTCTTGCATGCCTGTTGGTAACCGCAGTGAGTGTTGATGTTACACAGGAAGATGGCAGTGTCTATCTCCTGGATTTTGTCCCTTAGTCTCCTTTTACGACATCTATAGAAAGTGGGAAACTAATGCGATTCAAGATTGCCACGACACAGCAATAAAATACAAAATATAAACTACAAAGTATCTCGACTTGCTTCAGGTGTTTAAAAGTGGCGGGTTGACTTTGATTCACCCATACAATGAAAACTTTCAATTAATATGCAGCAGCACTTGGCTGCTGCTGTAAGTGCAAATCTAGCTAAACTGATTCCATGCGTAGACTATGAAGAGTCCATTTTCCAAAATTTTGTTTTATTTACTAGACCCACACCTGTTTCTGTCTAATAACAGAAGTGTAATGCGCTGTTGTGATCTGGTCCGAAGGGTGTGGTAAGGGACACATACTTTTCCGAGGCATTCCATACTAAAAAAAACTAGAGTTTGATATCACAAGGGTAGTCATGTAGCAGCATCAAAATATTTACCCAATTTGTTGCTTTAGAAAATCTAATTCTTTTTTGTAAAACTCAACGCCAGTCAAAATCGAAATTCTGCAAGCCAGCGTGAAATGTATGCTCTTCCTAGTAATAAATAACAGATGATAGATCGACTCACCGACGTTTGATTGACTAGTGCGGCTCCGGCTTGCCGAGGTGTGTGGCTTTATTTCTCAGTACAAATACTGCGGTAAACAAATTGCTCTTATGCAACATTCACATAACACCTATTTTTAAGATGAAGCAACTCTTGCTTTTCGATGAGTGTGGTTGCTGAATACCTTTCGCATGAGGCGATCATCTTAGACCCCGGGGGCAGTAATGCACCAGTGATTGACTTCAGATAGAATCCCTGTTCAATATGAAGTTGCTTACAGGTTCTAATGAGCAGCAAAGACCACTTACCAAAAGGTCGAGAGCATGCTCATTTGCTACTGTATTTAAAAATAGTATCAAGGTTGGACCCATTGTGAATCGACTTCAGAGTTACCAACACTATTTCTGCCTAACCACTTACCATGTCTATAACAGCAATGTTAAGCGTTGCTATGATCTAATTTGAAGGGTGTGATAAGGGAAAGATACGTATTCGAGATGATAGGTATCGGGGTGTGTTTTGCGTTTAGTTTTAACTTCTTTTATCAGATTTAAGGAGCAAACAAGCATGCAGTCCACCTGATGGTAAGTGGTTACTGTCGCCCATGGACATCTATACCAAGTAACTTCGTATAGAACAGGGGTATCATCTGATCGATCGCGTATGACTCCCGAAGACTAAGATGGTCGCCTCAGATATGTATGGGTAAACCGGCAACCACTTCTGCCGAAACGCAAGAACTGCTTCACGCTAGAAATAGGTGTAGTGGTGATACCTCCCCTGTTAAACTACACTGGTTCTACCACCTGGAAGTTTTATACGTAGTCCTCAGGGTAAGCAACATTCCTATGGCCAACTTAATGTCTCATCTCATCATCTCCTGTGTAACATGCGGTCATCAAAAAATATGCAAGGCGCGTTGACAATTTCCAAAAAAATATTATTATGTGGTTAATGATTTTAGACTTAACTCTAAAACTATTGCGTACAATTGTTGTCCAGAAAGGTTTCCTCGTGATCGTTAAATTCTATTTTATTGCAGTTTTAATCTGAAAGTGTAATTCTGTTACGTCTCTATATCATTTTGTGAGTGGAAATAAAGTATACAATACTTTCAGACATTTCCAAAGTCTTTTGCAGGACACATTTCCAACAAACGAAATCGAGTCCCAAAACCACATCTCACTTTCAACTTATAAGGTAAATTAAGTCAACACGGCGTCAGCACAACGATAAAATTGAATTGTAAATTTCCAGGTCAAACTAATAAAGGCGTGTTAAAATGAGCACTAAAAACCAACTATAATTTGGAACAGAAAAATGGACTGGTGAACTGAATTATCCGGGAATTCGCAGGTTATATTATAGTTGGAAATACCCCGAACATTTCCAGAGTGGATTCGGTCGGAAGCAACTCGCGTGTAATTATCAAAGGTCCTGGTTTTGTAATATAATAGATGTGGTCAAGATTTAAACTACATTTGGCATGCCAAACGAAAATGTTGCGCGCTCGTGGTGCGCTTTTCAGAGAATTTCGTTTTGAAATAGTTTGCAGTTGCCGACTTTGAAATTGTTATTATTAACTAATAAGAATTTTATTCTAATACAAACATAAAATAAACTTTGAATTTGGATATTTAGTGCATATAAAACATTAAGAGCAGATTTTCTTTTCTTTTTATAATTCTTAAGGGTTTCGTACCCAAAGGGTTAAACCGGAACACTATTACTAAGACTCCGCTGTCCGTTTGTCCGTCTTCTGACACCAGGCTGTATCTCATGAACTGTGATAGCTAGAAAGTTTTTTTTTGTTTTTTACAATTGATGTATTTCTGTTATCGCTATAATAACATAATTATAACAAAAACAAAAGAAAATAAATATTTAAGGGGTTCCCATAAAACAAACGATTTTTTTTTCTGCCGTTTTTTTAGATAATAGTATGGAAACCATCGTGCGTGAATTTGACACCCATTTGATCTTTTTATAATTCCACTATAATATCAAGGAGACCTTTGACAATTTTAAAGGATGTATTCGGTATTGTTAATGTTAAGAGTGAATTCCGAAGTCCAAAGTGTAAGCTTTAAGGAATAAATCAGAAGAAACTTCATTTTATTTCTTGTTCGATGTATTGTAGTTCGTGCGTTAAATCGAACGTGTGAACTAAGACGAGAAGACCTGCTACAAGTCATAGGTATGTCGGAGGAATTGAGACCTGTGTCGGTATATACGTGACCATTCGATTTTCACCCGACTGCGTCAGAAGGCGGATGATGTTTTTCAAGCGTATATGTACCTATGTTTGTATGTATGTATATCAATTTCTTTGACATGCGATACAGCTCACACGGCTTGAAGGATTGTGACGATGACATATCATTAGAATCATTTCAGCTTGCAAAGTGACGTATGCTATATATTTAAAAATTGCGCCTGCCAATGGGGGAAAAAGGGAGGAAGAATTTTTAATATTACGACAATATGGGTATATATACAAATGAAAGCTAGTAAATAGACCATTCTGAAAAATATATATTATAATACTCTTACTTGTCTATTTCGAAGAAAACTTATATAAAGCGTTAATTTAAATATATCGAAAACAAAAAAAATAACTATTTAATCAGTCGGATTTTTTGTTTTGATATTTTAACGATGTTATTATATAAAATAAATGGTTAATGGATCAAATGTAAGATAAAAAAAACACGCACACGCTTTCTACACTCATAGCTCCACAATATGATTTCTACTGTGACGTGGGTACCATGGACACACAAAGACGAATACACAAACACCCACACCCAGAACAGAAATCTAAACTCATCATTCAGATTTCGTGACCGCTCCGCCACGCGGGTCATAATAAAAGCGTCATTCTCATATTATCAGACACATTTATATCTGACTCTAAATAGGGCAGGCACCCTGCCCATCTATGTCGAATTAATTTCAGGTGAAAGAACCAGTGTAACTCGACCGGGGAGATACCACCGCCACACCTGTGTCTAGCGTCAGGCAGTTTTTGCATTTTGCTGGAGGGATGTGATTGCCGGCTCACTTATATATGAGGCGACCATCTTGATCCTCGGGAGTAGCAACGCATCTGTGGTCTGTGTAGGACCCCTGTTGTATATGAAGTTGCTTACAGATAACCATAGGGGGCAGTAACCACTTACCATCAAGTAGACTGTATGCTCGTTTGCTATTTGAATCAGATAAATAATTATTGTGTATCAACTTTGGAAGTCATTCCACCGCTGACGCTAATGTAAGGCATCGTTTGCTCTTACGACACTCCTTAAACCAGAAAATATAAGTATAAAATAGTAATAATAGTAGGTGTGGTAAAGTTACCGCTCGAACCAAAAAAACTGGCCAAGTGCGACTCAGACTCGCGCACGTGGGTTCCGTACCATTTTCTATGAAAAATGGCTAATAAAAATCACGTTAGTTTTATGGGTGCTCCCCTTAAATATTTATTTTATTCAATTATTTATTTTTAAAATGAATAAATAGCAAAATATTCTATAAATATTTAAAGCGTCTACCTGTAGCCGTTATTAATATCGAGCAAAAAAATACGTTTGTTATATGGGAGCCCCCTTAAATATCTATTTTATTCTTATTTTTGATATTTATTGTTATACCGGCAACACAAATACATCATCCGACACCATGATCTTCATACAGTCCTTATAGATTCATCATGTCTGCCCTATGTCACAGTCACTTTATTCGGAAGCTTTTAAAACTACAGAGTTGAAACTTGGTAGGTAAATGTATTCTGTAAACTGCTTTCCAAATTATGTACAAAAATAAAAAAAAATATATCAAATTCAGGAGGGGATCCCTATACATGGAACTGAAACTCAAAAAAAATCATCTTACCTACATGTGTGGGGTCTTCTGAAAGGTCTTCAAAAACGACATTGTTTTTAAAATCATTTTTTTTCAAAGTCGATTATTTGAGAGATAAGGCCTTTCAAAAAATTTAAATACAGTTTACTTTATATTAAAAAGGAATGTGCTATGGATGAAAAGTTTACAGACAAAGCAAATAAGTATCAATGTTAAAACAAATTAAAGATTGGGATTTTCTCTCGGGACGATATTGTCACCTGAAAAAGGGAATTATGTCCGTCCCTTTAGACGCCATTATCCAGGAATGAAAGACTACGATAATAGCTGCGGTCTTCGTTCAAATCTGGGAATTTCAGGCTATCGGCAATGTTAGCTTTTAAGAGACCTTTCGAGCATTTCAGGAAATTTCGGAATCGCTTTTATTCGTTTCCACTTTTGTTTGTTCTTTCTTTCAAACGCTGAGAGTTGTCTAATTGATGCCAATTAATGAAATACCAATGTAAGGGACTATCATAAGTATTTTTCCCCTTTCAATTGCTCAAGTACTTTTATAAAATCTATCGTTACCATAAATGTCCAAATTGCCGATTGATTGCACCAAAGATTACCAATTGCTACCAAAAAAAATAATAAGTCAGGTTGATAGAATAATTGGTTAAATGCGAGTCAAACTCGTACAAAGATGGTTTCGTATCATCTAATTTTCATCCTTTTTTATTTAAAGTGATTATAGTTATATCCTCTATAGATGTTCATGCATTGTGCTAGAACAGGAATTCTGTAGAAGTCGATCACAGACGCGTGCGTTGTTACTCCCACGGACTAAGATGGTATATGCCTCATATGTATAGCCTCATCTTATAGTATAGCCTCATATGAGTGATCTGGAAACTACAGCATTCCACCAAAACGCAAGAACAACTTCACTCTAAAAATAGGTGCAGCGATGGTACCTCCCCGGTCGAATCATACTGATGTAGATTCAGGTAAATGTATGTTGTATGGGGACCCTCATTATTTCTTACTCTTTTCTTAATTTTAGTTCTTGTTGTTACAGTACTCTTTGTAAAACAATCAAGTGTATATCTATTACAGTTCATGACATTTTGTTACAAATGGACAGTCGGACACACACCCTAATAAGAGAAAAGGATATAATACAACCATATACAAATATAATTAGTAAGAAACTAAAACCACTTTCAAATTGGCACTTAGCATATTTTTATTATAAGGATAGATAGTATTTATTAGTGAAGTCTTAATTGAAGTCTAATCGTATAAGATAAATAATATTAATGATATTATGCACATTCGTTATACTGAAAACTGAAGGAATACTTCAATAAATTCTCCAACCAATTCGTAAATATGTTCTAGTTTTATAAGCAGCTCTTGCCACATAATCCGGTAGCTTCTGGTGGAGTTATTTTCTTCCCGGGATTATTGGCAATATCCTTATTTTATAGATGTTTGCTAGCATGTGTTACTCCCTCGCAGATAGTATATGAGTATGTTTTCGTATTGTAGGTATAATATCTTTTATTAACAAAACTGTATTGTAATGTTATTTGTAAGGTTCATGTAAGTATTCGGTAAAAGGTTGGAGGTCGAAATATTGTTTTATTGAAAATGTACTAGACTTACAACTTTTTTGCCTTATGGACTTAATATTTGCCGTCCTGAAATCTTATTCGTTAAATGAGGCGAATATTCTTACATTTTTTTATCAGACTGAAGAAGCATACGAGTATGCGGGCCAACCGATGGTATGTGGTTACTGCCGCCCGTGGACATCTGAAAGAAACTAAATATGGAACAGGTATTCTGTCTTTCATCATGTCAGTCACAGATGCGTTGCTACTCTCGATGACTAATATGGTCGCCTTATGTATAAGTGAGCCGGCATCTTATTAACTGAAATACGCCAGAATTGCTTTACGCTGGAAATAAATGTGGCGGTGTTACCCCTCGGTCGAACTACACTGGTTCTACCACCTAGAAAAAATATTATAAAAGGAGTAGTAATACATTTGTTATCGACTTCAACTAGAACTGTACTTTTTAGAATTGGTTTTTGATATCCATAAGCAACAAAATATCGACTCCCTTTAATTTGAGGCGATCTTAGTCCTCGGGAGTTTGCTACTCCCGAGGACTAAGATCGCCTCTGTAATTTACTTCAGACTAGCAGAACCGTGCCCACTTCATTGGGCATTAAAAAAATTGGTGTGTTACTTAGTGTTAAATGTAAGGGTTTATTACCCAACTGCCAAAACATATGTATCTAATTGCATGCCAATTTGACAAAACATGTATACTCTATTATGTAAAATCTTGGTGTTATCTTTTGTTTGTTATCTTTCAAGTGAATATTAAAATGATTATGATTAAGATGATGAGAAGAGATTATGATTAAGACTAATAAGATGCAATGCCTCGAAAAAGTATATCTCCCTTACCACACCTTTCAGACCAGAACACAATAGCGCATAACACTGCTGTTATTAAGCAGGCAGAAATAGGTGTGGCAGTGGTGCCTCCGGAGTCGAACCACAAAGAGTTCTACCATCTTCAAAATACATTTTATTTCGATTTCATTATTTATATTCAATATGAATATATAACTTAATATTCTGTGAATATTTCAAGCATCTACCTGTTACCGTTATTAATATCAAGCAAAAAAATCACGTTTGTTGTATGGGAGCTCCCTTAAATATCTCTTATATTCTGCTTTTAGTATATGATGTTATAGTGGCAACTGAAATACATCATCTGTAAAAAATTTAACTATCTGCCTATCACGGTTCTAGAGATACAGCTTGATGATAGATAGACGGACAGACGAACAGGCAGACAACGGAGTCTAAGTAATAGGGCCCCGTTTTAAACCTTTGAGTACGGAACCCTAAAAGCATCTAACAGAAATAACACCCAACAGATTATGATATGGTCTCGGTTATATCCCTATACTATATATCTACTTATATGCCTAGTAGTTTAGGAGTCCATAGTAGATAAACAACGTGACATGGAATTTATATAAGATGTAAGTTATCCTATCTTTCAGGTTAGATCAAACTGTACAAGGCGTGCAAATTTGATCGAAATCGGTTCAGTAGTTCAAGAATCCATAGCGGACAAACAACATGACACGCAATTAGTATAGATATAAGCTATCCTATCTTTCAAGTTGGATCAAACTGCACACGGTGTGCAAACTCAATTCAAATCGGTTTAGTAGTTTAGGAGTTCATCACAGACAAAGAACATGACACGTAATTTATATATATTAAGATAGAACCCCTGTTTCTACATGAAATTGCAGATGTCCATGGGTGGTAGTGACCATTTATCATCAAGTGGACTGCATGCTAGTACAATTTTATGATTTTAGTAACATTTATTAAATAAAAGTATAAAAACAAAAAACCTGATTGCTAATAAAAAGTCTTATATACCCCCTCCTCCTTTATAATAGTATTATATAGTCTACGTCACTTTGCAAACTGAGACTATTCTAATGATATGTCATAAATTACAATCCGTCAAGCCGTTTGGGCTGTAGCGCGTGCCAAAGAAATGGATATATGTACATACATTCGGTTTGTAGTTAAAGATTGAAAAACATTATCCCTCGTCTGACGTAGTCGGGTAAAAAGGCAGACTTTAATGTCAGACTTTATTTCTATTACTATATGATAAACGTTATAAGGTTTTTTGAAAAACCATTTCTTTTGACAGTTGGTATCAAATCTCATACATTTTATTGAAAACACAGTTGCGTATAGTCCATAACTCAGGGCGCCAAGTATCGTGCCGGCAATGGAAGCGTTTTCCAGTACATGCGATATAGTGTCGCCAGATTTATAGCATTCGGATTTTGAATGCTGATCTCGTACTTTTTATGTAAAAAGTCGCAAAATGCTTGCAGGTCTCATGTTAGGTTGCCATTTCAGCTATAAATAAAGGTGTTAGAATTCTTTTTGGAAGATCTCCAGAAGCACCACAACCACACTTCTTGCTGCCTAATGTCAACAGTCTTAAGTGCTGTTGTGTTCTGATCTGAAGGGTATGGTACAGGAGTAACAGGAGCTCCAGGAGTAGCAACGCATCTATGACAAATCTCAGGTAAGACTCTGATCTTATCTGGGATCGATTGCAGGTCTCTATAAGCACCATTGGCCTCTTACCAGTGTTTTCATGGGTTTAGTTCTCCCAAGACCTCCACACTTCACTCACTGGTAAGCGAAATACCCTAAAACCTTGGCGCCACGACATTTTTTTGCGGTAATGACGCAGACTTGTGTCTTCGAGGTAATCTCATAAAGGTTAAGTCGACCTCATGTTCGAGACCCGCTCTGTTTCTTCTGATTTCTTATGCCAATGTCCAAAAGGTGTTCGTACGACTTGTGTACACAACATCTTCTAAGCAGTTGGCATAATTTTAGTTTTGTATGCCAAACTCGACTATAATAAGACTAATTCGTAGTATTAATATAATACGATCAAGATCTCTACAGTTGACTTTAGTCTACGTAATTCCCGTTATATTTATTTATTACATATAACTATCGCCTAAACCAGTTTTCTCATTCCCGACATCAATCTGCTTAGACAAATAAGCACAATTTTTTTATCGTAATCTATTACATTGATATATGTATAGATACGATACACGTATACGTGTAAATAAATAACATACATTTATACCAAACCAATAAAATCGTGTTACAAATAAAAAAGTATAAGTTTCGATATAGTTTGATAAAATAAATTTTATTTGCAAGCAAAAAATGGTAGTCCATAACAACCATTTTTTGCGAAATTGAATAAAACCTCTACAATTTCATTCTTTGTATAGATTTACAGTCTGCTCACACTTCACCTGCTTTCAATTGTATCAGAAATAAACCAATACTAACAGTCAATCGTGAACAGCATTCTTCAACGAAGTGAAAATAAAGTTGTCTGAAAATTTAAAATTACAGAGTGGCGCCGAGAACCGAGGGCTTTCAGCGGAGAGTCTCGAGAGCGCGCCTGTGTCTGACACTACACGACATCGCTGACCACTATACGTAGACTAATCTAACGTAACGAAAAGAATGTACCGTCGTATAAGATTTTACACTCAGTTATTTAGTTTATAGCAAAAACAACAAATCTTGACAGAACAAAAAAGTTAGGCTAGTCTACTTAGCTAATTCAAGTATGCTGGATCAAAGTTTGGTCATAAAAATTGTACCAGTTGGTGAGGGATTATTGTGGTAATTAATCCCTAATGCAAATCAATATTATAGTTACACCTGAGGCTAGCCATTCAAGAAACACTTAAAAAATTAAGTTGAAACGTCTTGTGGGACACAAGACGTTTCAACGTTGTTTTCTGATATCCTATCAATAGCGTCGGTGGTGGTTAAAATCAAGTTTAAACAAACATTTGCAACATAAATTAATTAATTTATCACTAGCAGGCTTTAGAGAACAATGATTTTATATTTGTAAAAAAATACAGTCCAATTGAGAACCTCCTCCAATTTTGAAGTCGGTTAAACATATTGCCAAATGTTGACAATTAGTGTCATGTTTTTCAAATTGTTCCAAAATATATTCCATTTTCAAATTTTTAAAATTCAATATCAAAGCACTCAAATCGAATCGTAGCGGAAACTTTAATATGTGAATTGAGCACAAAAATATGGAATTAAATTTTAAGTACGCGAATGCTTCAGAACAGGGGTACTATTATTGAACGTACGGTATGTATGTAAGTATGTATGTACGGGTGCTGTGTCTGAGTTCCAACGGCTTAACGGGTTTTAGAAAGCAAAATGGAAGAAAAACTACCAGAACTACGTTGATTGTCGCCTGTATTACTTGTTTTTCCTTTCCAGTTAATAAACTTTACGCTGTCGGGTTTTTATTTTTAACATAATGTTTTTATTGTTGGACTATAATTATGAATTTATATAATAGTCAGCTGTAGGCATTTCTATTCGTACCTACTTTGTTGTATTGGGAAAGAAATTCTTCACGTATACAATTCCAATTCCTGTAGCAACTCACGGCAGTGACAACAAAATAACTACTTCGCTCAGAATGAGTTTCCAATATAGGAATTCTTCGCGGCTTCAAAGCGTTGCAATGTGACTCATCAGTGATCAAACTTTACAATAAAGTCGAATCTCTTTGAAATCTACTTTTAGGTTTGCTTCGTTTACAACCACATTAATAATTTTTGTTTTTTCTCTTAAAATATTTTATTATATAATATTGGCTAAGATTATAGGAGTTTATTTTTTTAAGTGAAACGTCTTTATCGACGTATGTGAGAAATTTGCCGTCACATTTTTATGTTACGCGTCATGTTTTTCTGTTACGCTTCATATTTATTATATATACATTTATTATGTATATAAAAACTGCAAAAAAGCTTAAGTATATATTTTTGTCATTCCGCTGGGGTTCGATATCCCGACGAATGATAGGCATGTTCAGTCCGTAAGTTATCGTTACGCCTTGGTTATATTTAATGTTGCTTACGTGCTTTTATTTTTAACTAAAACAGGTATAATCATTTTATTACTTACTAGATTATTCGCGCAACTGCGCCTGGTTCGGTCACGTTTACTACGCTATTGTGTACCCCATTTGTTAATCCTTTTATTCCTATTCCATTAGGTCGTAAACTATTTGTGTGCCAAATTTCAGGAAAATCCGACCAGAACTTTTTGCATGAGCAAGTATAAAATACTCATACATCGTCACAAACATTTGCATTTATAATATTAGAAGAATTATATAAAAATTTATTGGTATCTTAGCCAATAAATTCTCGAATATCAATAAAACAGTAATAATACTAGTTCATAAAACTACAAGATTTTTTATGTATTCGTACGGAGTGATTTTATTTCGATTATAGTTATTGCACCATTACTAGAAACCGTTAAAAACTCATGATCTGCAATGATTCAAATTCTTAAGCAGAAGTCACGGCATAAATACATACTTTTATTAAAAAAAAGAAAAAGATATAGTCAAGCTTAGAACTTCCTCCTTTTACTAAATATAATTCAGTGTATGTTCAATTAAAATTAAATTTGTTCAGAACTAGATTATTTCCGCGGCTCCTCCCGCTTCGGTCACGTTTACTATTATGAGTTTACAATAATGAGTATTCTGTGTTAAAACA
>MOOZ01005862.1:131707-142638 GCA_002930495.1 Cecropterus lyciades | reverse complement strand
CCATCCTTTTCTCCACCTATAAATAATCCCTAGCCTGAACTTTCTTATTTTCCATATTTATATTGATATAAGTTCGCGCTAAATTTAATGTAATATTATTATATATTTGACGAAATAAACAAAAGGTATTATCATTTATTTTTAGATCCGTATTGAGCCTTACAAAGTTACATTAAATGATGATTTTTGGCAAATGTATTGATGTCTGGTATTATACAATAGAATGATGTAAATATATCAATATATGATGGTTATATATTAAGAATAAGTTAATACATACTAGTATACCTACTTAATTTTTTTTTAAAGTAAATATTATATCACTAAGGTCGTCGTAAAAAAAATATTGCTTTAGATTTCCAAATAAATATTAAAATCGCAATCAGATATTGACAAGTCTTATTATTTAACTTTTTTTTCAAACAGCAGAATTGTATTTATGCCAAAAAGATCAGATGTTTGCCCCTTGAAGTGCGTTACCTTTCAAGAGATAAAGTCATATAAAGGCAAACAGCAGATTCTGTAATAAGATTCCGTTCTTCACGTTCAGGTATGAAACACTAAAACAGCTCATTTTATTTCAAACATCGCCCAATTTGTTTACTACTAGACCCCAGTTTACCCTCAGATTGATGACCGTAGCTCATCACGCTAGCCAATTTTGAGTTAATCTACTTAAATTATACCAGTTCATGTAATGACCACGCTACATAAAAACAACGATATTGCGCATGTCACGTTACAATTACGCCATCTAGTGATGGCTTGGGTAAAACTTAAACGAGGCCCCAACTTACCACGCCGACTTTTGTGTTCAATTTTTGTAGGTTTCTTTTGTATACTTTTATTAAAATGAATAGTTTGTATGTTGCAGGGAAATAAAACAACATTTCAGTGTCATTTAAGTTTTATTTATTCTGAATAACCTTTTTACATAACCCACATTTATTCACTTTCGAGTATTTATCTGTTTAATTCATCATGATTACTTAATATCAAATATATGGATTGTAGTTCCATTGTTATTAAATAATATACATCGTAGATGTAGATTTTAAACCTTAGTAGTCACAACAAAAGAGCTTACCACCTGACGTATGACCAACATAATATAATACCTTTGAAATAAGATAGAACCACATATTCTGTAATCTGCCTTACTGGTCGAACCAGGTAATAGACAGAACGTAGTTTATAAGCAGAAACAGGTGAGGCACAGTGCTACTGCCACACTCTAAGTACAAAAAGTTATACCACCTTTTGACACCACCATTCTAAATGTATTATTATCTTAATATAAATATAGCATATTACCGCTTCTATCAGATTTACCAGCATCAGATGACAGCTGTCCAAGCGGTGGGGCGCTGCATGGGCTGGCAGCTGCTGGCGAGCAGCTCTCACATGGGCTCCGGTCCTGTGGAACCTCTGGGAAACGCCTCATCCTGCCTGCTTGCCTCACCCAACGGTAAGTTGAGTAGGCACCATAGGTTTAAATCATTGAAATTGCATCATTAACCTTCTGCAATGAGCGAGCTCGTCTTTTTGACAAAAGATGCAGTCACTACAACAAGGCATATCAGATTTAAATCTTTGGAACCCAAGGTGTTATACAACAATACTCGTTTGACCAGAATTTTGTACTTACATATCTTTTGTAATGGGAATAGAGGGAAGGATTAAGTGGAGCTTCAGTCTTCCCAATTGAAGTAAGACTGAATCATACTCCCGATGCTACTGGTGTTTGTTGGAAATTATAATCAATGTATACTGTAAATATCCACATAACTGTGCCAGATAATCTGCAAAATTATAATTTTCTATTATTTAGGAGTCTTCACATGGGTAAAATGAGTTACCCATAATCACTTCCAGTGTTAGATCCAATATTAGTGAGCTATTAGCGAGTCCAACAATTTAAAAAACAATTGTTGATAAGTTATCAAACTTTTTCACAGTAGATAAAGTTTTTATTTGTGTTTTGCATCACAGTAGTATTTATGAGTGACTAATATTCCAAGATAACCCAACACCCTACAACCAAATATGTAAATTATGTTCTAAATTTTTCGAATATTTTATAGGTGACAGAATGATTGCAATCAGATGCGAGCCTTCAGTGGGCATGCAAGTGTTCATTGCCCAATCGCCACGAAAAGACTTCTTCGCCAGTGAATTGGTTCAAGATAAAAAGTGGGAGAACCTTGGTGGAGCCTTCAAAGAAATCAAACTGGAAAGAATGGAAGGCAAAAACTTCTTGAACAAGATGGAATTGCTAATGGCTTGTCTAAGCAGCCCTTCGTAGACAATCATAATCATATCCTTACTTTTAATAACCTAATTTACTCAAATAAATGTAAGATTAATTTAATTATGTAGGTCTTTTCATATTCAAATAAAAGTCGCGAGTCGGAATAATTGTTGTTGTTTTATTATATTTAAGGTAATTGTAGTCCAAGGGTGCTAAGGTATAATGTTAAATGTCCATATGAATTGTTCTTGAGTGCTCTCGATGCAACGGTAGACTCGAGATATAATAATTCCGAGGAGCTGCAACAAAAGGATTATAAGAACCTGACAATGTCGAATGAATAAGACAATCAAATGCTTTTAAACAATGATGAAACAATTAGAAAATACACACACACACACACACAAACAATTGAAACAATGCTGAACTTGCCCAAAAATATGACATAAAAACTTATTATATCATATATTTTCAACTCTATAAACATTTCATGGATAGATAGGTGAATTATACCTCATTTATGAAAAATTAATAGTTCTTTACGAGTTTTTTAAGTTTCATTAAAACAATCATTGTCTATGTCTTTGTGCATTTGCTATGTATTTCACATAGCAAGGTTTGTCCAAAATCAAAATCATTGGAGAGTACATCACAGTGTATGGGCAAAAACATAAACAATGATTATTTTATGGAAACAAGATTAACTTTATGTACTGAAAACTTGTTCTTTGCTCTTATACTTATATTGCCATTCAAGTACAAACATATGTCAATTAATTTTGGCTAGAAATATTGGTTTTCTGTTTAAAACCAAATTAAGGACATATGAATAAGACATCACTGCCATATTTAACTAATTTTAAAATAATCTCATACCATTTAAAACAATGCATTATTACGAATATGAGATGGGCTGATGTCACAAATCAAAAAAAAAATCTAGTTCAACAGTAAAGATTTGTACAGCCTGTTTTTACAATTGAATTATAGCCTTTTTATATCCACAGACATGATATAGAAGGACATATTTTACAAGCAAATTCATATTGACCTACATTGAGCATGTTCAATGTCCACAGATATAAATTAACCTCAATACTTCACGTTTTTCAGACTATAAATGTGTTATGTGCAATATTTATAAACTTTATGATAATAGAATTAAAACATCCAGTGAGGATACAAATGGCAACATATGAACAAGACACAAATAACAATATACTGCTATATAAAATATATTACATTGTTATAAAAACACTTAGATGTATAAATAACAATGTTAAATTATTTTTGAAGAAATTACTTAATTCGCTCACAAATATCACTCGCACATTTACATTATCTAATTAGGTCATAATGGTATCTTCAAAACAGGTTTATCTTTTATGATGAATTCACCCAGCACCCAAAAACACAATAACTAATCTAAGATTATGAGAATAAGCATTTTCGTGATTGAAGTTAAAATTCACAAAAAGCCATGTTACTTATATGTAAGTGACTGACAAATTGATGGAAAATTATGGATTAGTACAGCTATTAACCAATAGCTTAACCCAATAATTATTTGGGATAGTCCAGATCTTGTATGTGACACTGTGTGAGATAGTGAACACTGATACAGCCTATCTGATGTTAGGTGGCCACTGCAATACATAGATATGTATCACTGTTTTCATGTTTGACCATGGATACATTTTTGAAGCCTAAATTTGAATGTCCTATAAATGTGTCTAGAGACAAGACCAATTCAAGCTATCAGACAAAATATCTATTCTAACTCTAAAATTTAATGATAACATTAATATGTTTATGATTTCGAATGAGTTAAGATCACATACAACAGATTTTCAAAAAAATATATATTAACTTACCAAACTTTGAACTAAACAATATATTCAACAGATGTCTTGCATACATAAGTCAAATCATTTACAAACAAAGGCTTAAGGTCATCGTAGCCTTGACTTGAACATTAATGAGATATTTTTTTATGTGTACATAATAATTTATATGACAATCTGAATAATCTCTTCAAATTCTAACAAATTTCCTCATCACCAAGTCAGCTAACAGAAGTTTTAGAATGTCATAAAGTATTAGGAATTGTCAATACACCAACATAAGGTTAAATAATAAAAATGAATTAAATGATGCACGGATCACCTACATAATTCCCATTGCAAGGATTCAAAAGTATTAATGCAAGTGGATACATGAAATTTAATAAAAAAATCTTGAATTCCTATAAATTTGACACCGTAGCATGGTTTTATTAGAAATAACCTTGGTTTTTATCATGTGCATTCGAAAAATATGCATCCCATTAACAAATAAAGCATCCACGCTCATACTCTGGCATTTATTGATATTTTCTATAATAAGCTTATAGAAATGGACCATATATTATTGATACAATATTTAAATTTATATTTTTCTTTAATTTAAATAGATGTTGATATATGAACATGTGGAGGGCTCCATTAACAATGCAATTCTTAATTTTCAGTTGTAACATATATTGTTGTTTAGATATGAAACCCTTGCAACAGGCACTACATGGGAAAAAGTCTATAGCTAAATAGTAATAAAATGTACATTACCTCTAACTCCAAAGGACATAGACACAAATGAACTCATCTCAGCATTAAGCCCCCAGTATTAGCAGATATTGAACTTAACACAAGGAGGCTTCAGATTACGATAACACTAAACCTAACTTAAACTAGAATTAAATTAAAATCGGGAGAGAGGTGATCGAGATCTGAAGTTGCCACCGCCGTTACCGGAGCCATAGCCGTTGCTCTGGCCGTTGCGGTTGTAGGGGCGGCCTCCGCCGAACGAGTTGAATCTGTTGTTGCCCCCGAATGAGCCCCCTCGGCCGCGGTAGCCGCCGCCGCCGCCGCCGCGCCCGCCGCGGAAGTTCCCGCCCCGACGCGGCCCGTCCCGCTTTCTAGATAGCTCTACTTTCAGCGTCGCGCCTAACATCTCGAAACCGTTCATCGCGCTACACGCATCCTCCGCCTCCTGCATGTTCTCGAACTCTATAAACGCGAAGCCTGGGGGATTAAGTGCGACCCAAACTGAGTTCAATTTGCCGTATTTATCGAATTCCCTCTCCAGATCCTCCTTCTTTATGCCTTCTACAAGTCCACCGACGTACACGCGTGTGCCTCCTGAGCTCATTGTGATTTATTTTCAGATCTAAAACCAAAGCGACTAGGGTCACAAAACATACATAGATAAATACAATGAAATACAAGATGTCGCCATGGCTTGACGATGCCACGCCAACCGATCGGCGAAAACATTCGAGATAACCACAAACAGTTGATACTCACGTGTCTTGGTAATAGATGAGTATTTATTTATGGACTAGAACTATTTGATTCAACACAAATTACTATAAATTGAATTATTTTGTCAGTCAAAATGAAAAACGGATCAATAATGTTGACGAGTGAACGTGCTAAAGAAAGAACGAACGAACGAAACGAATGATACTAATTGACAATAGTGAATGAAGGAAAACAAAATGTTACCACATTTAAAAAAAACACGAATGAAATATATATAATAATAATAGTTAAAGCTTTTCGTATTAAATTTTGTAAGTAATTGTCTTATTTTATTGAACTTTATAAGTCTCATTATTATCCTCATTGTTTACTTCACAGAAATTAATCTAAATAATTAGAATTTCTGGGATAACTCAAGTGTTATTAAATTTCTAAAATAGTATTTTAAACTAATATTACAAAACGATAAAGATAACAAAATAACAGTTACTTTTCTTAAGTTCATCAACACTTTATTGCTATAATTTTTAAGTACAATGAAATTCAGTCACATTTTTTGTTTTGTTTAGCAATCATCACTATTCCCTTGAATTATTTATTGGAACTCATTGACGATTGTGCCAGCAATGGAAAGAAAAGAAATGAAGTAGTATGAAAATGTATATTTAAAATCTAATTCGACTACTAAGATAACTTTTGCTACTTTACGTGTTAATAAAATAATTTGTGATCTTAGACACTAATTCACTTAATTCTTAGACACTATATAAGTGATTCTCAATCATTGATATTAACACTAAAGCAATTAAATAGATTTATATGGTTTCCTTTTGTTTTAAACAAACTCCCATAATTCATATATCACTACAAAAAAAAAGCCAGTGAACTAAACTGGATTCTCGCGACGTTATGGTAAGTCAAATATATATATTTTCTACCTTTTATTTTTTTTTCGATGTGTAACGAATGAACAAACGGACATTAATAATTTTTATTTAGTATTAGTTAAGCCATACTACTCAATATAATAATTGGTATGGCAACTCTAAAATTATTTATTTATTTTTTAATATAATAAGGCACAGTTTGCTTGAGCAATAAGTATATGTTTTTTAAATAATAGTATTATGAAATTTGGATAAAATAGATACAAAAAAAGTAATAGATAAAAAATATTTATATTTTTTGCCGGCATATTGATCTGTGTAATGGAACCGGAAAATTGAATGGAATGATTTTCAAGACCGATATGAACGAAAACACTAAATGAAGTGAAAGGCAGAGGAAGAATGAGTGAACATTTTAGAGTTGCATTGAGGTAGAGGGGCGGAGGCTTTTGATTTGAAACAAATAGGTATGATGAGGTAAGAGGTGGGAGGGCAGGAGGAACTATACGCACCAAACCGGCCAAACGACTTTGTTCAACGGTCGCACGGTGGCGCGCATTTTCGCTTATTATAAGTTGCCCCACCTTTGTTTAGTTATTTTGATGCATTTCATAAGATAAACATCAAATTAACTGTTATTGCTGATACAAACATACTTTTGGGTAGTCCAATAAAATGTGTTTCGACGTTACGAAGCAGCGAAGGAGGACTCTACCTGTGCAATGTTTGGATAGGTGTTAAAGTTACAGAGGACCACTAGTAAAAGTGAAATGAATATTTCATATAGGAGCTAGCCTTTTTAAGGTATTTTAATCATGGGAGTGCAAAAGCGGCATAGTCAGTTCAGCGATACTAAATACAAGTGGAGGACGGTGATAATAGTGTTGTGTTGTGCTTGTGTTAGTGATGGGCAGGTGAGAGTGGGTGATACGGACCCTTACTTGTTGAATAAGACCTCAGATTTAACAGAGTTGGCCGGTGGAGTATTGCTCGGGCGGACTGTGTGGCGAGTTGAGGGTAGTCCGTACTTGCTGCGTGATGACCTGTTGATAGAGCGGGAAGCGGAGTTGGTCGTGGAGCCTGGAGTGACCGTCAGGTTCGCGCCCATGATCGGCATCACGGTGCGCGGGAAACTGGTTGCTGTGGTCAGTATAAAATGTTTTATTCATTCCAACATTCTTTGGATTTTATGCCCGATTCGTGTTCTACATGGTTATTACATAGTATTTTTATCAGCATTAATCATTTAAATTCTAATTTTCCAGTTATTCTTTTCTTAAATTAAGTGTCCATCTAGCGTCTTTATACTTAGGTTACATAGATTACCTGATGAAAAACTTTGAATTGAAACTACTTCTGGAAACTTAGTATGACTTCCAAGGGAAAAGGATTTAAGGAACCGTGCTTCTTAGGGAAAAGGACCGCGGTTAAAACGCCTGAGGTACTTCTCAATTCTATTTATAATTTTCCTTTTATGATTTAACATAATTGCTTTTATTGTAGTATTGTTCTGCATTTAGATGAACATGTTACTCACGCCTTAGCTAGTGATCATTATCAACTTAGTAAAATCTGATTTACCCGTTCGTAGTATTATCGTAGATTACTATTATTAAGTATATAACAAAAAATATTAAGTACCTAGTGTAATATATTTTGATTATAAATAGAAGGTCCTCCATCTGCTTTACTATATCCAAAAATATTTCCAGTAACCCTTTTAAACTTCTCTGTCATTTCATTAAATTCACTTGTACAGAAACAAAACACGCAAATTTGAAATATAATATTTATATACATGAAGATTAATAATAATAGTATTAGCTGAATTGTAAAATTGTTGCTCATATTAGATTCTAATTAGATAAAATGCTTTCTAATTACTTAAAAGATTTTAATATGTAACAAACTTTTACACTTTTACTGATTCCAATGAAAAATATCCGTAAAAACAGTACAAGCATACATTTCATGAGAAGGCAATAAATAAATAATTTTTCAATTTCTTCATTTGTTTATTTTATGGAGTATCTCTTTTTACTCATGAATTTGTAATAGACATTTCTTATTACATTGATGAAATACCGCAATGCGGATCATAGAGGGAGTCCCCTAAAATCTACGATCTCGTGTTTTCGATCCATTATTACCCAAATTGTTTTAACATCAAGCGTTTTCTTCCGTAAAACAGTACAGCTATCCCTTCGATCGATAAAACACTTGATAAATTCCATAGTTTCCTGATAAAGCTGCGTACATGCTCCGATAATGATATCACTGCCTATCACTCATTCACCTGTGATATCCATTTGTTCATTTGTTACTGCTAAAGAGGTAATGAAAACGAATGAACTACTTCATGTTACCAAAGATCAATATGTGTATTTGGTTTGCGAATGCTGACTTCATTGGAAACTGAAAGTATTATATGAGAAGTTGTTGCTAATCGTCGTGTGTTGGCATTCAGTCGACAAGGCTGACCCACCCACGTTAATCGATCGAAGCAATTAAATCCACCAAATTAGTTGTTCAAGAGTTCAACAAGCTCACACAATAGGACGAAAAAAAGGCAGGTTTATATATATATACACACATTTTCCTTCATTTCTTATCTATATTCTTTTTAGTATATCTCGAACAATCAATGCATATGTCTTATCCATTGCAAGGTTAGATTTATGGAATTACGTTGTAAAGATACGTGTTTCATTTCAAAAACTCGATTAAAAAAATCCTGAATTTTACCGTTTCTGCAAATTCCCCTTCTCTTTTCTTCGCTTACAAACAAATCATATATAATATCTTATGTCCCGTAAAAAAAATTGCAAATCTCTTGCTTCTACATATATAGGGAAGCCTTGTTAAACTGTACAAAAACCGACAATGACATACGCGTTATATACGTTCTACTGCTTTTCTGCGTACATATGCTACCTACATTATTTCATTGCTCCCAATAGAACAAAGATTGCATTACTATCCGAATGAGTCACTTGTAATGAGGAACACGAGCCGTGAAGCAGCTGGTGCGCAAAGGGCGCCGACTGGATCTGACCCTCCCGACCCTGGATCCCACTCCTCACCGACATCCTTTTACTAATTCAATCAACAAATCTCAACGCTCAATAGGAGCTCTAGATCTGAAGTGTAATATCCTGTTTTTTAATCGTACTTATATCGGGTTGAGCAAAAATTATAAGCACAAAATAGAAATAAATTATAATATTAGATCTCAATAAATAAGAAGGTCAATTTTTATACAAGAATTTGGCCATTATCAACACAAGTGTTTTTGATTAGATTATATCAATTAATATCCTATTAATAAATTCTATTGATTCATGTAAATGCAGCAGAGTATTGCAAATGCAACAGTGTTGTCGTTCACTTCACCACACCAAGTAGCACGATATTAGTGGATCTAATTTCCAAATGACTAATCTAGAATCAAAACTTATTTGATATTTCTTAATATTGGGATTTTTATGTTAAAGTGAATAATTCGGTTTCATAAATTCAATACCTGTTGCAGCTATTGAATAAAATATAGGTTTCCATGAAGAACAATCTGATTGGCGAAATCATTCCCACGACGTCAATCGACTGGCAAAGACAAAAGGAGTGTAGGTAACAATGAAGTGAAAGAAAATCACGCTACTGTCTAATATCTCAAAAACAGTAATTCTTTGTTTAAATTGAATAGATTAAGTGTTGTTTATTTAATATTTAAAAAAAATAAATCCAATTTATTGTACAAATATCTACGAGTACCTCTACTTTATTATTTATATATTTTACTTGTAAATTAATTTTAACGTAGGTATTAAAAGTTAACCTAAAGTACTCTTTCATATTTAAGTATACTTAAATTAAATTTACACCTATTTTATAGGCAATGATATCTTCCTTTCATTCAAAAACAGCAATAAAAAGTTGCGTGCGTGTACATTAATTTCGTATCTTTAAAAACAGGACCATTACCAAAACTAGTTTTTCGTGACTTAAAAATACATAATTTTGAACATCGGTGTACAAAAACTGAAGATACTTTCACTACTATCATGGGGTATGTTTTTTAGGCAGGAACCTGTTCTGTGGAAGTGTATAAAACTACAACAGTCGTCACAAAAAATGCTAATGTTAGGGGAGAGTGTGACGTGTCTTGAATGATAACAAATAACTCTAACGTATGATTTTAACCGTTAAATGAAATAACACAGGGAAAATATTAAGATACAATACAAGTATTAAAAAAGTTAGGTGTTACCTGCTTAAAATAAATGTTTTTTTTTTTTAAACAAATTAAAACTTAAAAAGAATCCTAGAGACAAAAACATTTGTAATAAAGATAAAAATTAACAAATTATTAATTACAAAACGTAGAAAGAAATAATATTGTTCATTATATCGATGAAAACTTTTCATCACTGTTTATTTAAAACAACTATACAGTTATTTTTCCAACAGATATATTATACAGGGTGGAGACGACAA
>MOOZ01005862.1:116598-131552 GCA_002930495.1 Cecropterus lyciades | reverse complement strand
CCCGCTTTATCATAAATGAAACCGCGCAGCGTTGCCACTCTTACCTCAGGTCAGTGTACCGATTTTACAAATGATGTTTGATTTTATTTGGAATTATAAGCTATTTAGTTTGTTAGAAAAAATCGTTTTTTTNNTAATTTCGATTTTCGGATTTATTTGATAGTTTACAAATGTTTCTATAAACCAGTATTGCCTGTGTTTTCATTTAAAGTCATATTGTCATCTCCACCCTGTATACTACGACCATTCCATTTAGACTATCGCGGTAACCGAAAAACATCGAACACGCTTTTGTTTAATTAGGACTGTTCCTATCAAAATTGTGTCAAGATCTGTAAACATAGATAACTCGGCACTTGTCTAAGTTGGGCTGATATTACGGTTTTCGGATAATGTTTGAGTAGTTCTTTTTTATTGATTGAAAAAATGAATTAAACGTACACAAACCTTCAAAGAAAAAGTAGTACAACAGTATTTTTAAACGTAAGTCGTAATTAATATTATTAATAATGGTGTTAGAAACTATATAGATTAATGGCTAGACGGTAGGTATTATTATCCAGAACATATTATCTAAAATAGAAGAGCAAATGAAAAAAATAAACAAAACATTATGTCATTGAATAAACAACTACTTCTGACAGGTAATAAGCAAACATTAATAAGCTAACGATTTTCTGGAAACCATGTATGTAGCTAAATTTGGTACTAGCATGATGCAATAAATGGATTATAGTCGTGCTATTCTTATGGTATAAGATAATAACATGCCGCGATGTGAACGTCCGACGAAGTATTCATTAAGTGGCAAGGTAGTAAGTAGTTAGTATGCGACTGTAAACACGGCACCGTGTCTCATATGAGGCATAAACCACGTTTTTCGTGTTAGTGAAATGGTAAACCGAATATTGTGTCACTCATTTCTTTTTCACTAGAATAGCGTGAGCATCACTGTTAGGTACTATTCCAATAAATTATTAAAGGTTATTTCATAGATTTTTTAAGAAAATTGGGAGGGTTTTTCAATGTATTGTATGGAATTTTGTCTTTTATTACAGTTTTACAGCGTTGTGAAATTACGCAAACCGATGTGACCGAAGCTAAAGTTCCTGCACCTGCATCACAAGTGAATGACCTGTTATCTCTAAAACTCCATGATCTAGCTAGGAACCGTTGTTTTGGTAACAGTTACGTTGCGGTTGACTGGCCCTCCTGTTCTCTTTAAATACCTTTAATAGTATAGTTAACCTTGAGTACCGGCGCCTTCTCTGAATCATTGGCATGTTGCAATGAATGACGCGTTAGTAATTATACTGCAGTAAGTGCTTCATTATCTACGTGCAGTCAGTAGTTTGCAGAACTTATAAGTACAGTCATACTACCAGTACGATCCAGATAGTTACAAGATACCAATAACTGAGTATGTGGACGTACTCGTATATAGCTGGATTTTACATTAAATGTATTAATGTAGGTTATGTTATTACATTAGATTTTAAATTTAACGTGCTACAACACTACGTAATCTACTAGACTATTATATATGTAAAATATAGATCGTAATTATTCACACAATATGATAAAAATACATTAAGTCGTATTTAATTATTCATGAGTTAGAAGTAACAGTAAAACTTACCTACTTCTAATTGAACGCTTAAGATGATATCATACTTGGTATCCAACACACGCTTCAATCGAGTTATAAGAAAATGACCTGTAATTAATACGTCGTACTTCTTATTACAATGATTATATTATACAACGCTCAGCTAATGCTTAACGCCATGGAGACTAAATTCTTGCCATGACATATACAGTATACATAAGCTAGTGGTAAGCAGTGTATAATACTTATATTTATTTATACGATTGAAGTCGCGAACGAGCATGTAGTCCACAAATAGTAAGTTGTCACTGCCGTCCATAGACAATAATAAGCAATTTTATACAACAGGTGTAATACAACAATTTAAATGCAATCACAAATGCATTGCTACTGCCGAGGACCGAAATGGTCACCTTTTTTTTCATAGTATGGAAGTAGCAAATGAGCCTGCAGCCCACATGATGGTGGCTACTGCCGCCCATGGACATCTGTAATCAACCCTAGGTAAGATCAAAATCTCACCTAAGGTTACCCATACATGCGTTGCTACTCCTGAGGACTAAGATGCCCAGGAAAAGTATGTTTCCCTTACCACACCCTTCAGACCAGATCACAACAACGCATAACACTGCTGTTATTAGGCTGAAAGGTGGTGGTGCTTCCGGAGTCGAACCACAAAGAGTTCCACCACCTTCTCCTTATACGAAAGCCGACAACTATAACCTTCTATTGAAATGCAAGAACTGCGTCACGCTAGGAATAGTTGTGGTGGTGGTGGTTCCACTCCGGTTGGACCATATTCGTTGTACCAATTTGCATAATGGTATTGCTAATAGTCACCGGACCAATTAGACTTTGTAACTAAAGCAGAAAATACAATATCCATTGTGGGTTGCAATCGACGTGATATTGCGTGAGCGATTGAGTTTGTTATTCGTTAAAGTAACATAATATAACAACGCCAGTTATAAGCGTAGGACACCTAATGATACCTCTCCAGATAAAAATCTTGGCATGTGGTTTTAACGGTGTTGAAGGTTGGACTGCTTCATAACGTAAAGATATAAAAATGTCCTGGGATCATCGAATCGATCTTGTAAGTCTGGTAATACTCCTTATAAAACAAGCGCGACCTTAAATTTGTAAATATATCTATTATGTTAACGATGGAAATGACCTATAAGAATTACGTTGAGGTTATTAGAATCTGGTTATCTTTGGCAGTTGATATTCGTATACAGAAACGATCTGAGAAATTGAAATCAATCATGCTTGGAGCAATGTTATAATTGGAAAGTCTAAACGTTTTGTATTGGATGGCTTACTTTTTCCTATATGCAACGGTCACACATCATTCGCTTAGTGATGGTGACTCACACAATCTTAATGAATCACATATCACGTATGAGACTGGAGAGCTGATGACTATTGGCATCGCACGACTTATAAAGGTGCTATTTTATACGTACAAGGTACTCCTACTCGTATTTATTAAATTCTATCTAATTGGAAATATAGAAAATTAAGAAAACGAAAAATGAAAAACGAACGAAAACAAGAAAAGTAAAGAAATTAATAAAATAATATGAAAAATTGATCTCGTTGTTTATTCTAATTTTTAGGGTTTATTCTGGTCTGTATTTATGATTATTAGTAATAGTAATTTCACTTCACTTATCAAAAATATCTGGATATTTAAAATATTATCAATTTTAATAGATTATCAGAAAATTACGTATTATGAACAATCTAATTTCTGCTATTTTCACTTCTATACGTTTACTTCTATTTATACCTACTTCTATACGTTTAACTTACGCCATAACAATGAATTGGTGCATACATTTATGTAGGTACGTACTGAACGTATTAAAATACTCGTCTCACTTTTCTATTTTCTAAATATTTGCTGACAATAAAATTTGCTGAACCAGCAATGTATAAACATACATAATGGGAAGGTCACACAACATGATTACATAAAACGTGGATATTATTCAGATATGTATTCAAATCGATGAATCAGACAATACCCTTGACACCGATGGTCGACTCTGTCTCAGCTGAGAAGATTACCTGCTAATAAATAAAGACAATAGTAAGCTTTGTTTAACAATGTAATCACTCGAAGTTTTATGATGATAATCATTGGATGATGACGCCGTTTAAGCATTCATAGAATGTAATGTAATTAAGAAACTATAACAATAACTATAGATACTTAACATCTGCAAGATGGCATAAGTAACTCACCAATTTTATAATCTGTATGAGCCATATTTAGATTGTGGAAGTAAATTTTGTTATAAATTCAACTAAACGTTGTAGGCGTTACAGGAACAGGATGCAAATTAGTAATTTTTAAAGTTATTTCTGAAACACCGCTAAATATAGAAAGAATGGAAATCCAGAAATTAAGAAAGGATAAAGAAATACATAAAGTTTTTTGGTGAATTGCGACTTTGGAATCGTCTGGACCTCCAGTATTGTAAAAGTCAATGTTATGATTACTATTTTCCATCAGTTACTCTATCCATTCTTGTTTTAAATCATATTTTAAGCAGGACTACTAACCTAATACTTAGGAAAATTATGGTTAAGTAGAAATTACACGTGATTTTATTAAAAGGCGCATTGCCTCCAATTTATGACTTACACGTTATCACTATGAAATGGTTAGTCACCTGATAAGTGGCTATTCACAGTGTCATGTTACTTCCTTTACGACATTGTTTATAATTTATCAGCCACTGTTTGCAGTTTGCATCCGCTGGTAAATGATACATGTTTCTTCTTAGAAGCACCTGTCGATTAAGTTTTGATACCGTTTCATCTCGTTCTTAATCTTATAACTCCAATAATAAAATATAAATCTTGTAACATAAATTATGTTACAAGATTTATATTTTATTATTACTCAATTTTGTACCATACCATATAAATTAATGTTGTTATCATTTACAAAAACAACTCTCCTACAAGTTCACCTGGAACCAATTTTAAATAGGCTTTGAATAAAATTCTTAATATCTCATTCCTTAACATTTTTACTAAAGTAAATGATGTTCTTTTTATTACCTTTGAACTGATAGATCTAATTTAACTGAGTTCACGGTACCTGTTTTCTTCTTGGTAACTTGTAAAAGTTAACGAACCCATTGTTCAAAAACTTAAAGGTCACGCACGCAACATAACTGGGTTGCGAACTGTACCTACTATTTATTACAATTATTACTATGTATTTACGATACCGCCCAGTTGCATACTATTCTTGTCAAGTATTCCCTTTGGTAAAAAGGACATTAGAAATATTTCTAATACTTATTTCAATGTTAATTATTAAATAAAAAAATAAAAAAACTCAAAGGTGGTAGACTCATTTGCACTTCAACTTCGAAGGCTGGAACGAAATGCCTAATAACGACAACAGTGTTAAGCACCGTGGTCCTCTAGTATTAAGCGTGTGGCACACACATCTGAAGCATTCCAACTTAGTGGATCAATGCATCTGTGGCCTATCTCAGGCAAGACTTTAAATCTTATCTAGGGGATGATTTCAGATGTTCATAGGTGAAAATGCCCACTTACCACCAGTTGAATTGCATACTCGTTTGCTACTACAATATTATAACAAAGAGAATGATTTCGTTAGTAAATGTACAGAAAAATTGGTTTTAATTTCGATCGATCGATCACATGTATAGGGATTGTCGATTACCTCAGACCAAATCTATATTCATCATTTAGTCATGAAACCAAATCTGTGAATCAAACTGGTACAATAATCGCTCCACAAATAGTACCTACTTATTTACTAGGTATACTTATTTTATAATGGATTATGGTGCCTATACTGATTTTAAAACATTTTTTAAGGAACTCAGAGTAAAACATTAATTATGTTCCAGTATTTTTTTAGAAAACAGTAGGTAATTTATAAATAACAAACGACAGACTGTCATCACTAGAGGCTGAGCTGAACTATGTAATTGTTTGAAACTAGTTCATTGGCTCGAGATGGCTATCTATACACGACAGGCTCTAATTACACCATAAACCTTGGCTACTGGTATGACATATTAAATGTACTGATATTATTTACTTTTAAACTCTTTGCTGGACACCTTTTTAAGTTCCCTTGCTGGGCTCGAGTTTCTCCACAACTGAGGCCGTCTTGAAAAGTATTTCATTATTGAATAATATTGATCCAGTGAAACATATTATGTAGAGCGCCAATTTAGCCGATTTTTTACTTTTTTTTGATATCAAAGTCTTGGGTTTTTTTTTTCAAAGAGATTGACAATACAATATTGTTGTTCCATGTCAGTCCATCCCAAACTTGTTTAGTAAAAATCTAGACTAGCTGAGTAGCATGTACTTTAGCCACTTCATTCATAATCCGATATTATGAAACTTGATTCGTCACGATAAACCGTCTTGTAATAGCCAATTGTAACGGATAATGAGTAATGTAACAAGTTATATAAATGATATTATTTAATGTATTCCGTTATACGATGTAACTGGCAACAGGGGAATTAATTTATATACTCCATTAACTCTGAGTCAAAGAAAAAGTTTTTGTTGATTGGTACAACTAGTTCTCTTTTGTAATGATTTGTAATATACCTGATTTATAAACCGAAATGGATTTAATAATTATTGCTGAAGAATGAAGAAAATTAATGATGGCAAAATTCAGGGCAAACTGTTTTAAATCGGCCATTAAGGCTGTACGAGGTATTTTTCACTACCACATTTCCGTACTCTCTTCTTATTTATCTGCTTGAGACTGCAATTACAAGTTGGAAAGCCAGTGACCACAATGTGACCATGTATGAGTGCCTGAATCCTGGTGGACTTCGTTTTGTAAATGATGATTTACTACAACAAATAATTATAAATATTTTCCGGGAATCGTGTTTCCTCGTTATGAGAATGTAATTCCGGTAAATGAACTATGTTTTCGAGTTAAATATGTTAAGAACACACATAACGTATCACAGAGATATAGTATATGAAATGTGTTACAGTTACTCTACAGCAATTAACGTCCAAATAAATGTGTAATTCCTATTGTACAATATTTTTTAAACTTCTTGAGTGCTTTAAGGAACCCAGATCGAATAAAGTCTACGCTAGTTGCCAAGAATTATTACTTAACTGCGTTTATGGGTTCAATGTCTGGTACTATCGCGATCTCGTCGGCACACGACCGCATCGGTTTGTGGTCACCAGTCCGTGGGAGTCAAGAAGTTGTGAAAAAGCACCTATAAAGGTATCTAATAAATCATTTTAACTGGCTTTGAAAAATAAAGAACGAAGATTTCTTATTCCACGCGTGTTTTGATATTTTTCTTTATATAAGTATGTTCAATCTGTAATATACCAATAGCTGAAATAAAAAGTGGCAACGACAATCTTAAACCTGATTCGATCATGTTTGATAGTTTTTTTTGCCATAATTGTACAGTACAGTTGGCACAACTGCTTGTGGTACAAAAAAATTGCGTTGCTATTATCGCGGACTAAATTGAAATGCCTCCTCTAAATATTTATGCCATGCCATACCATTCGAACTAATTTTGGTACAGTAGCACTTAGTATTATACGATAGAATCACGTGTGTAGGTGGTGCTTTTACACTCGAATCACGAAGGCTTCTACAGACATCAATTTATCTACGGCGGCTTTTACGGTCACACCTCAAACCGTAGATCACTAAATTGTGTATACAAAGACCTTACCTTATTTGTAACTGATGCCAGACATAATGATGACAGACTATTGTATGTAAGGTCACGTTCTTTCGCTCTATATGGCTGCTATGAGCCTACAGAGCGTGGTAACTAAGCCGTGACGAGTAAAAACTTATCTAAACTAAAAATGGAAATGAATGATAGACTAACTTAGGTACTCTTAAGAATTAAAATACAATTAAATTGAATTACCAAAGCTAACGCCTGACATGCCATATACCATTTGTCTTATTTGCAATTTACTATAGATTGTAACCTTTATGTTGAAGATAGTTAAAATTCGTCTAAATTCGATACACTTCATGCAGAAATCTTTCATTTCGTGCTCGATTTGCACGAATTGAATAAATGTATTTACTCGTGAACCTCGTTTAATACTTGTGAGAACAATGCAGTAAATGTCAGAGACATTTATTACAAATTAAAACGAAAAGGTGAAGGAATGAACTTTACATATAGAGGCGTAAGATCTTCCTAGAACTACATTCCTTAACATTCGTTATTAGACGCTTTCTACACTCATAACCCCACACTAGGATTTTCTCCTGTGTCGTGGGTGCCATGGACACATAAAGACGAACACATAAACACCCAGACCCAGAACAGAAACCTAAACTCATCATTCAGATGTCTGTCTGGCCGGGGATCGAACCCGGGACCCACTGCGTGTCAGACCGGTATGGTGACCGCTCCGCCACGCGGGTCGTCGAATTGTTCGTCGTTATTGGCAAATTATTTATTATATTTTAGTACACTAAAAAATATGTATTTTATTAGCAATTTTTCTTAAATAATATAGTGCTAAAGCAACAAGCGTCCTTCTCCAAGCTACGAGGCAATGTAAAGTTTTGGTTCTGTATTCATAATCAACTTGTAGCAAATAGCTTATTCATGTAAAACCAAGTATCAACATTTGTAAGCCTGCCAACAAGATAAATTTTGAAAATATTACGGAAATAGTGCGATCAGGCAATACCAATGATATAACAAATCGTCCTGGGATCTGCATATCTAATGACACGTGTCGGCAATGCACCCGATAGGACAAAGCACATTGTTTGACTATAACACATGTGGAAGTAATGAACGTCTTGCTATTATTAGTATTAATTCGCTTAGGCTATACTTTTTAAGATTAAAGTAGTTATGGAAAATTCAATTCCACTGGTGGGGAAATTGTCAATGTCACCCATGGACAAGAGGTTGACCACAAATTACTACTTCTGAGTAGTACGTCGCAACGCTTCTTGTAAGTGTCTTTGTCTTACCTCGCCCTCCTAGGCTCCACACTAAAAAAAGGTTCGCAAGAGTTCTCTTTCGAAGCCGGCGATGCGTTGGCGACTCCTCTGGGGTTGCAAATGTCTAGACTGGCCGTCGGTAACTACTTTCCATCAGGTAGTCCTTATACCTAATCGTTTGGTTTAAGTATAAAAAATGGGCTGCTCAACCGGCTATGGCTTAATTTCTGTAGAATGTTCAGTAGCTTAAGTGACTAGGTAAGTAATTAATGGGGGTTAGCGATAACATTGATATGCCGTCACGGTCAAACCACGAGATATTCTACGACAAAGTTAGTACAACTAAATATGAGTACCCAATTCTAACACCTATGAAGTCCTAATACCTTAGTTAGTTATAAGTAGTGTCCAACCGAAGCTTCGGCTTCCGCCACCTTCGGCCAGAAAAACCACATTCGGCTTAACCTTCGGCCCATTTTGGCCGAAGCCGAAGGTTCTAGCAAGTCCCTAAATTGAACGAACGAACGAATACACGATACCGCGACGGAGATGGTGAAGCGTAAGGGTAAACGTAAAATTCAATTATGGAATTGCGTCGCCATTTGAGTATAAAATTTACATCGTCCGAACTATGATCGTTTTAGAAAAGTAGTAGAGTCGGTAATGAGCTCTATTACTTAGTTATTTCAATCAACATAGATCTTTATCTACAAAAGTTTTAATAAAAATCATTAAAAAATCACTTTTAGCCACTTTAGAACTGAATTTATTATGGTTCTTAAATGTTCGGCTTCGGCCGAAGATTGTAGCTATAGCCGAATAAGCTTCGGCCAAAACTGTCGGACACTAGTTATAAGTAGCTATGTAGCAGAATGACTTTAGCAAGTACTTTGTACAAATAATAAATTTGATCGTATCAAAACGCGTACTTCAAAAAATACAAGTTGTTAGAACCAATATGGTTCAACCGGAGAGGTACCCGCCTTGAGGCAGTTCTTGCGTTTCAGTTCTGAATGAAGTTACTTACAGATTTTTTTTTTATAAAACATAAAAAACATAAACATAAAACGCTTTCTACACTCATAGCCCCACAGTAGGATTTTCTCCTGTGTCGTGGGTGCCATGGACAAACAAAGACGAATACACATTTACATGAGCGGTATAGACCACTTACCATCAGATGGACTGCATGCTCGTTTATTATGACGATGGACTTTATTATTTAAAGAACGGTCTACGGTCCTGTTTTGGTAGCAATTGTCTCTCGGATATAACGAGTTAGCTGCACGGATATAGTCAACGGATGTCCGCAACTTCTATTAACTGCAGGTGCGTCTTACACCTCTCTTCGTACGGCGTCCTGTATACTATGTCGTATGTCGTTTATCAACCTGTCATCCTCAATCGTTGCAATCAGGTCTAGGAGATTGGTGCTAACGGATGTTCGGACTTCCAGCAAATGCAACTATTACATAAGTTCAAGTATTTTCATCGTTTGATGTACGTTGTTGTTACGTCCGGATCTCTAAAATATTGCTAAGATTATGGGGTTGTAATGATAACAAATATGTGTAACTATGTATACCTATGGGTGAGTACATACTATATATGACATGATCGTATTATGATATTTTCTTATGAATTAACCAGTTTGTTTAGCAAATATAGATGGAAATAAGGAAGTAAGCGATCGAAGTGAAAACAAGTTTTGTGATTCAGCGTCATTAAAGCTGTATTCATCACTCGCTCATATTTAAATATAAGCAATTAAAATACTGCCTACAAGGTGTCCAAAAAGTTGCGGATATTGATATTAAAATATAAAAGCATGATATCATGAGTTTTACCTTATAATCGGTAATTTCTTGAAATTGTCGATTTATAATCGTTTATTGCTCTCACAACCAATTCATTGTACAGCGACCAGCGGCGTAGCTATGAGTTGACAGCAAGGGTGAGATTCGTCAAGATACAGTATTGCCTAACCTGCACAGAATTGCGGAAGCGCCATATAGAAAATGAATCAAAAGTAAACAATGTTTAAGGGACAAATAATTGAACTCTTAGTATGCTGCTGTGCAAGACAGAAGTTTAAGTGGTCATAGATATTTTGTGTACCTATACTTTAGTGTCTACTCATTACTCCTTACCTATCTATATATGATTCTACCTATCATCCATATACAATTCTGGTTTTTATAGTTATGATCATATAATAAAAGACTTCTACAAAAAGGGTGAGTAATCGAAGTTTATTAAGTTCAACAACACGAGGTAAATCACGTTCTAAAAATCACGAAATCCTTTATTCACGATCACGAATCACTTCGCCCTCGCAGCGGGACGTGAATCGTGTTGTTCCTTTGTGACAACTTGTGCTTTATTCAATTCTACTGGAACGATTAACGGTGAATTTGAGCTTTCTAACGTACCCGTAGTATGCTACCGATAGCACCTACCTAGTCTTTACTTTAAATTATGTGTAGCGTTGTGAATTTATGCCATAACTAGCTGAGCTCGCGGTTTCACCCGCGTTTAAAAGAAATGTAACGTGACATACATAAACCATACATTAATTAATTAAATTAGCGTTGTGAATTTATGCCATAATTCTAAGTATGTGGTTGATTTAGTACTTACAGAAAATGTCGCACATTGAACACATTTTTATTCAATAATGTAGAGGACAAAGAAATATATTAAATATTTAATATAAATATTTCATGTAGATATATGATAAGATAAAAATACTAAACTGATCCATAGACCCATACAGGGAATGTGTAAGAAAAGAAATCACTATTTTGTAATATTTACCATTCTTATTCAATTATTTTTTTTAATAAATTTGCGGGTCTTTTGATGAATGCTATTAGGTGCTTATAAATATTTATTTCTTTATGTGTATTTATAAAAAATACTATCTAATTATCTACATTGAGCTTATTAATCTGTTCATTACTTGATTGTTTTGCAGAGTGACATTGCTTACTACCTAGTACTCTTCTAGGACTGGTTTGCTATTTCTGGACTCTGTCCCGTTGTGAGCTCAAAAGCCAGCTTGTAATGACTTGGTAGTATAAGGTCTGAAGTAGTTTCATTTCTTTAATTATTTTTATGACAATTTATAATTGAAACGGAAAGTAAAATAAATAAAGAAAAACAAAAATTTAACACAAATAATAACTTCTCAGTCAAATCAAAGTGACTTACGGCGCCTCTCTTTAATGTCCACGGCGCACACTTTGGGAACCCCTAAGTGAAATTTTGATATTTTAAATTTTGTATTAGTAGGTTTTGTGATGATTGTTCTGCCCATAAACTTAATCTTAAACTAATTCTTAAACACTTCAAAATTAGGTTAAAAGTTGTACTAAACTTATCCTTTTATCATTTGAAAACGTCATCAGCAATCATTTGAATACGTCAGGTTCAAATAACAATACCGGAAGAGCTGAATGAGCATTGTCTACTGTAAATGCAATAAAACAATAAACGTCCGACTGCACAAGTAAATAGCTTGCAAAACAAAAGTAAGCATTTTCATTCATTCGCATACTAGTTGTATGCCTACCTACCTACTTTAGTACTGGTGGTATCAGCAAACATTTGCCTCGGAAACGATATCTCGTTGCGCTCTGCTTGCGCCACTAGCCACCGTGACACTGTCTCTCGCTTTGTCACTGATTTTACAGCGATTAACACAACGTTTAAAAAAGTGTCACTTTATATGTCAAAGGAAGCAATTTGGATCAAGAGAATTGAATTACACGTACCTTTTTATTTTAGTAGCAAACAAGCATGCAATCCACCTCATGGTAAGTAGCCACTGCTACCCATGGACATTTGTAAGCAACTACATATAGAACAGGGGTTCTATCTGAAGTCAATCACAGATGCGTTGCTACTCCCAAGGACTAAGATAGTCGCCGCATATAAAGTAAAACGGCAACTACACTCTTACATCTAGAAATAGATATAGCGGTGGTTCTACTCTGGTAGACCTACACATATGACTCCAATTTTGTAAATTGACTTACGGATACTCATCGATCCATGATCCTAAATTATCCACTACGGCCTAATTTCATAGTATTCAAGAGGATTTTAAGGCCTAGATGTTTTAGATAAAAAAATGTGGGTTTAACTTTCCTCATCGTGGTGAAAATATGTATAAGATCTGTTCAAATCATCTTCAAAATAAGTCAGCAAAAACTATCACATCAAATTCATAAATACATATGGTGTTTATATTTCAGTACTATGAAATAAAATGTAGCTTACAAAATGCAGGAATTTGAAATTAATTAACAAAGTCCATTATTTTCTTTCTAAACATTCTAAGTGTCTTAATAAGGCAAAGCATTATAATAAAATGACTTGCCCTTATTACAAATCCAATCCAATTTGCCTTCAATGTCCATCTGGAAACAGCTAAGATTAGTAGAGAAATCACCGGAAGCACGACTTAGCCGGCCGCTATAGCCAGCGAAACGGCAAAGAATTTCTCTAATCTGTCACCTAGTAATTAAAAGGCATTTATTTAATCTACTTTATAGACAAGTATTTCAACTTCAAATAATTATGTAATGTAACACGTAATATTGTTAAAAATAATATAACAAAAAACCCGACTGTTGTTTTTTCCTATAAGTTCTGGTTTTTATAATAGGTAATGTATTTGATTTACAGCTTTTTATGAGTTTTTGTCATAGTAGTAACATAAAATTTTTTTTTTGGAATGGTCCTTTTTTGTATAATATGGATAGTTACATTGAGCTCAACAATCATCTCCTATTTAACCTCTATAGAGGTGGGATATAAAGAGATATATACAAAAGAAACTTTTGTCATCGGTTCTTGATAAGCTTGCAAAGTTTTAACTCAATCCGCCTTTTTAAATTGGGTAATATTTAGTTTCAAAGATTACGTTACATAGAAACGTACATACCAAGCCAATAAAAGCGCGTTAAAAAGAAAATTGTTATTATTTAAGAAAGTAGAGAACAATATACGAGTATATGTTTGAAAGCCTATATTAATAATTGATGAAAGATGTCTTAGCAAAGCACAGGCACCTAATTCTGATGTTTATATTTGCGAAATATTCGCACAAATTTTGAAAATGCGAATATGCAAAAGTATGTGAACATTTCCGAATGCGAATACGAATATTCTTTAAATTACTAATAAATATAGTTTAAATTACTATTAGAAACTGAAATCTACTGTATTTTTAACTCATTTATTTGCATTTATATACAAACAGTTAAATATGTAACAAATATATTTTTAAATGATGTATGAACTACATTATATTAAATTAAAGACCGACTCTTGGAAGTACATTTTAAAAAAACAACATAAGTTATAACGAGGCAAAATAAATCACGAAAACTCGTGTTTCGGTATGGCCGAAAGTTTCGGTCATTTTTTGGCCGAAACCAAAACTAAGGCCGAAACTAGATTTTTTGGCCGAAACTGGCTGAAACCGAAAACGAAACTTCGGTCAGTCACTAGTAAAAAGTACATTTTTTCTTCCAATGCTACCGAGGCAGGACCACTGCTTATGTGTGATCTATCACTGATCTGTCTGATGATGACTGAGGTATCATGTAATGTAAAGTATCGTTACATTTGCTACTTCTATTGGGTATCTAAAATTCCTAAAATATTTATTTCCTAGCTAATTTTCATTTGATTTGTATTCCATCACTGATTTATGTAAATTTTTTAGTTACGATTATTCCTATCATATCAAAACGGCGAAGAAACCATTACATCTAAATTTTAAATAACGTATACCGAAGGCCATTGAATTAAATTCCCTTGTCCACTCTTGCTTATAATTCCTCGTCACGTGTGTTAACGTCATATTCTTTGTACGCCGGAAGTCGACGCACTAAACATTACAAATGTGAAGGAATCCGTTTTGGGCGGCCATCTCTGTTTTGTATAAGGTTTCTTAAGCCACCTTTCAATATTGTATAGTACATTGTACAGCTGTGACAAACTTACTTACGACCATACGTAAAAGATGGTCGTTTTGAGGAAACGTACGAAAGGCAATGCACAAAAAAATATCAAGGAAATTTATGTCCTTAAAATTTATCTAAAACATTTTAGCTGAGAATAAAAAAAATGTTTTTGTACCTGAACTAATGATTTTTCATCAACCTACATAAATCACATTAGATAAATAATTTAAACTTATTAAATTTTCATAGAAGTTTGTACTATAAAGAACACAATGTAGAGACAACGATTTCATCATACGACATTAATGTAGCAAATAATGATCAGAATCATTTTAATCTATACTATATCTATACTAATATTATAAAGCTG
>MOOZ01005862.1:90731-111420 GCA_002930495.1 Cecropterus lyciades | reverse complement strand
CAATGACTTTTTCTTCCGATCAAAATTTATTGAGTTAAGGAGGTTTTAAGTTCAAGGGATGAACGGAAATAAAAAAAAATCGTAGGTTGTAGAAAATTTAGCGAAATTTATATTTTTCTTTTTAAATTGTTAAAAATCATAATAAATCTTTAAATATTAAATATAATTGTTATATTCTAATCTAGTTGAGTACCTAAACAATGTTAGGTATTATTAGCTTTTCAAAATATTTTTTTCCTCATTTCAGGGCGATCATCAGAAACGTATAACATTTACAAGTACCGAAGAACCTGAAAATGTGGAAAAGGCATTTCCTGACATCCGCCTGGTGGACGGACCCTCTATCCTCGCCGGGAGAGTGCAGTTGTTACACAGAGGACAATGGAGATCTGTTTGCACGAATTCCAGAAAGTTAGTAGTTTATTCAAAAGTCATTAAAATAGTGATGATAATATAACATTTATTATTTATTTTACAATCAATTTTAGATTTGATAAAGTTTTTTTCTAACTACTTGCTATGAAAAAATCTGAAGGTAGAAAAATTTACTTTTTTAATTATTATATTATATATCACAGTGGCCTGTTTCTAAAAAAAACGTAAATGCAGTAAATACTGTACCTCAAAATACACAATAAAAATACGTTATGTTATTAATCATAATTACATAATAAAATACTTAATTTTATAAAAGTATTTTATCAAAATGTAAAACTCACACATTTTTACTTTATGTACCTCTTATTTTAAGCCATAGATTTTGTTATTAACCTACTTCGATTTTAGTACCCTTATTTATCCATTATCACGCGACTTAATCATATTTTTCTTTGTTAAAAAAATCTTTTTGGTTGTGTTAATTTGCATGAGATTTGTAATTTAAATATTGTTTGTATGAAATCAGTTTTCTGCAGGTGAGCTTTAACTATATTATACTTCACATGTAATAAACGTACCGTTTGAATACTCATAAGTACATTTTTTCATTTCAGTTGGACACTCAACGACATGGAAACAGCTTGTCGACAATTAGGGTTCATGGGTGGAACGTTTTACAATTGGATGGATCGTCAGCCAGGGAGACGCGCTCGCCTTTTATTCGAGGAACCCAAGTGTAAAGGCACGGAGTACGATTTGTTCCAGTGTGACTGGAATTCACGACAACTCGGCTCTGGTGTTTGCGACTTCCATCCGGATCTTGGAATCCAGTGCTTGCCTCATCACGACGACAACGAACTAAGGAGTTCACAACGACATTGGCGAGGAATACGCTTTGAACATGCTGTATTTGAACGAATACTTACTGCGGGTAACACACTCTACGTCCCCACTTCGATGTCCAGGATAGAACATGCTGTTATAAGAAACGCCGGTCTGGGAAGGGACAATAACGCAACAAGTGCTCTTGATATAATGGGAGTGCCACCTGTAATGGAAGATATAGAAGTATCAAATTCCGCATTTAATGCTATAAACGTGACGTCGCCAAACGCTCCCATTGTTATTAACAATTGCACGATACAAAACAATAGAGGTTACGGAGTGTACGTGAATTCAACTTATGGCATGACGAAGATTGAGAACTGCCTCATTCACGACAATGGTGGTGACGGGGTCAAATACGTAGTTCACGAATTAACAATAGACGAAAGATTCGACAGAAGTGAAATTTTTGATCTATGCACACTTGCATCGACGCCTAGTCAAACATTTCCTATTCAAATGTCTATAGAGCAATCGAGATATTCCAATATGGAAAGAGATTGCAACCAAAAATTTTACACCAGAACTGACCATGTTTTGACGCTAAGTTTTATAAAAATGATAACTAACCGTAATAATACAGGTGAAATATTTATTTACGATGGATTAACAGCAAATGATAAACTGCTGCTCACTTTCAGTATAAGAAACTACACGCGACCTCAAAGTGTTACGTCAACAAGAAACCGAATGTACGTTAGATTTCGCGCTGATACCAGAACTGATATTACTGGGTTTTTAAGGTTAACCTCAGGTATCAGCAAAACGTACGACTTAAATGTAACTGATACTATTATCTCTGATAACAACGGTAGGGGAGTTGTCATTGAAAATTTAAGATCCCAAATTCATATACATCGTACTTCTATATCCAATAATAATCATGTGGCTGGACTTCAAGTAGTCAGTGGTGCGGGAGATGTGAATGTTACGGAAAGTAGAATATCTTTTAATCAAGGAGATGGCCTAAACATTACAGTTACTGGTGGAAATAGAAACATTTCGAGAAGTATAATAAGTTCAAATCAAGGACACGGTATCGCTGTGTGGATAAATAATACCAAAGAGACTGAATACATTCCAGTAAATCAAACCACGGTCATTGAATATTCAGAAATATTTAAAAACCTTGAAGTGGGTATTTTACATGGAAACTATTGTGGTGATAGCTGGGTAAACGTTACTGGTAACTGGTTCAACACAAGTACGGAAAGCACAGTTGACATATCTACGTGTTGGAGATTTAATGAAGTTCCCAAAATACTTAATTTACAAATAGGGCACAATAGATTTTATCAAAACCGACGAGTTCCTGTAAAAATTCAGCCAGCTTTAAACGTTATAGGTAGAATAGAACATAATTATTTTGAGCACGGAGATTATGGAGCCATTGTTATAATGAATCGGATAGAAGGAAAATATTTGGAAGAATTTGAGATACTGCCTGCCAGATTCCATATACAACACAATTATTTCTACGGAAACAAGGGACCATTTGTTGTTAATTTAGGTTTATCACCGTACAGTGATCATCACTATATATTATTTTCCCGGAATTTTTTGAGGGATAATAAGATAAGGGAACCTTTTGAACCTTTGGAAGGTGTTTCGTTGAGATTGACTCCTAGAAGTAGAGTTGCTGCGACAATAGTATTATCCTCGAGTAACATAGACGTGTTCAGAAATATTATCAACAATCCCGAAGCACAATATGAAATTGGCTCACATGTTGAAGACCAGAGTAAAATATTAAATTGTACTTACAATTGGCTCGGATTTGGTGAAGAAGAAAGAGTTTATAACAGATTATTTCATAGAAAGGATAGATATAACTTAGCAAAAATAGTTTACATGCCATACCTGCTACACAGCAGTAATCCTGGAGCTACACAAATTAACTATAACTCATTATTTGTACCGCAATTTAATGTTCCGGGCACGTTTGTTGTTGGTGGTGAAGTAGAAGGCATAGAAATATTAAGACAAGGAGAGTATGATGTTAATAAAGATATTAATATCCGTCCTGGTGGAAAACTTGTCTTACAATCAGGTGTAACCTTAAAATTTCCACCATCTATAGGCATGATGATTGCGGGAAAATTGGACGCAAGAGGAAAACGACCAAATGACATTGTGTTTACCTTAAAAGAAGAAGTAACAATGAATAATGATAGTATATACGAAACGGACACGGAAATTGAACCAACTACCCCAGGTTACATTGAACCGATTGTGCCTATTAGACTCTTAGGTGGTCGAACACCCCATGAAGGGCGACTTCAAGTACGACTAGATGGTAGATGGGGTACCATATGTAATTATAGATGGAATATTATAAATGCTGCATTGGTATGTAATCAACTTGGACTAGCTTTAAATCCTTACGATTGGTTCCTTGAGCCAAATGAAATACCCAGCGCTGGTACAATAGAAGATGTTATACTATCGAATGTTGAATGTACAGAATTTGATAATGATATCACTAAATGTAAAGCAGAAACAATAGACAGTTTTGAAAATTCTTGTACCCATGAAAATGATGTTGGTATCAGATGTTATGAAACTAGCTGGGCTGGAGTACGATTTAGTGTGATTGCTGAGCGAGCTGACTTACAGTATGTTACTATACAGAACGCGGGTCTCCTAGACTATTCTTCCAACTCCTTTAAACCTGCTCTTCAAATAGACTTTGCACGCCATAGTTTAGAAAGTGTTAAGGTAATAAACAATTATCATGATGGCTTAGGGATTTTATATTCTGATTTATACGGCGCAGATGCTATTAATACAGTACGAAACTCAGAATTTAGTAATAATAGAGGCAGTGGCTTAAGTTTCAAACAATTGGGACTTAAAGTTTATAGCTCATATATAGAAAATAACAACTTTGCTGGTATATTTCATAACCCCCATTTAACTGGCTTGCAACAAAGAGAAATCGCTGGTTGGTTTAACCTGGACCCTGGATTCAATATGGATGAATCAAGCTATCGGCCAATAGTGATTCCCGAATATGAAACTGATATTTCATTGGTTAATGGAGAAACAAGACATTTAGTGTTTACAAAGCACTACGGAGAAAGCATAGTTAAAACCTACAATATTAAATGTAATCCAGGATTTGTTCTTGGGTTACAACTGCTTAATCCAATTCATAACTTTTCGACGGAAAGCATTTGTATATTCGATTCACAGAATATAAACGAAGGAAGCACTGAGTGGTGTCTCGATCGGGATTTGTCGACTTTCCCCACAACTAGCAATAGTTTCGGAGTTGTTTTGAAATATGACAGTGGCACAGCTGCTTTGGGAGGGGTCGTTCTTGTAGTCAGCACCATAACAGCACCTGTTCAAAATTTAAGAAACAGAATAGTAAGAGGTCCAGTTCCAACTCTACAAGTTGTTAACAGCAAAATCAAAGGAAATACAAGAGGAGTTATGGCATTATATTATAATCGCTATCTGAATGAACTTGGTGATCACTTCTTAAGAAAAGCAAACGAAACCATAAAAATAATTAACTGTGAAATAGCACATAACGAGCAAGAAGCTATTTACGTAAATACGCCTTTCTGGGATATACACGATAGTAACATAACTGAAATAACTATAATGGTTAACAGTAGTTTAATTACAGACAATGGAAAGGGCATTTATCATTTCGCACGAGATCTCAGAAGCTCAAACAATTTATACCATTATGTGCTTCAAGACAACACAATAGAAAGAAATAAATACGGGGGATTTGATGTTAGCTTACCTTACGTATGGCAATATAATGAAAATTTTACGCATTCCGTCTTCATGTATAATAATACTTGGCGAAATAACCAGAACTTTGGTTTCGTCATAGACGGCCACTTTGCAGAAGTGAATATAAGTAAAAATATTTTTACCGATAATTCATGTAAGATTGGACTGGTGTCTATAAGAGGCATGGAAAAGAAAATGAAGATTGATGGTAACTTAATCGAAAGAAACAATGGTCTATTTATGGTACAATTCAACATGGATAGCCAGAGTGAAATAATGGGTTTTGTGTATGCGATTTTCGAATACAATCAATTGAAAAATAATAAATTTTCTTCGCAAATTAATCGAGGTTCAATTATGAGAACTACTGATCCGACCTATGTTATAGGTTTTAAAGGCATACAAAAAGTGAAAGTAAGTCGAAATCTTTTCGGTAATAATGGATTACAATACACTTTATTAGCTGGGATCAAAACAGCGAAAATAAATAACTTGTTAGATGTTAGGGAAAACTGGTGGGGAAGTGCTGATGAAAAGGAAATTAAGGCAGAGATATTTGATTTTGACGATTGGAATAATCATGCTATTGCAACATATTTACCATACTTGTTAAAGGATGATTTTCATTCAAGTGTATCTGTGACTTTTTCTCCTGAAACTGCAGTTGATATCAATGAGCTGGGTGGTCGTCTCACTTCGGATTTGACATTGGAACCTCGCAATACGCCATATATAGTTAAAGCTGACATTACTGTTATGCCCGAAGTAACGTTCACAATCAACCCAGGAGTAATTTTAGAATTCGCTCCAAATGTTGGTATATTAGTTATGGGAATACTAAGAGCAGAAGGTCATAGCCAGTTGCCAATCTTGATGAGACCCATCTCACAAAACACCAACGTTGAAATGAGTAGAATCGAGAAACGAGAAGTTGGTCAATATTCCCCCAGTCATCATAAGCAGCGACGTCAATTAGAAACATTAATAGTACAAAATACTATAAGGTTATGTACAGGAAGAAATTGTACTATGAACGACAATGATATTGAAAAAATAAATGAAGGTTTCTTAGAATATTACAATAAGACAACTCTACAATGGGTACCAATGTGTGATAACCGTTTTACTGAACGGAACGCTCAAGTGGTTTGCAGAGAATTAGGTTTTGATCCAATAAATGTATTCTTCGCCCATGATCGTCGAGTAGAATATCACAGCAATTCCTTGTCTCGAATCTGGTCTTGGCCAGAGCCATTGCAGTGCGTTGGAATCGAGAACCGTTACGAAGATTGTCCGATTAGATTGAATGGACAACTTTATGGTCACCGACATGAATGTAAATGGGATTCAGAATTCGTTTTCATTCACTGCGGATCAAGGAATTTAGAAGAAAATCTCGATTACTGGGGTGGAATTCGCTTTGCTAATCCAGAATTTGAATATTCATTGTATGAACACAGGATCCATGATCATCACACCCACGAGACGATGAAAAAAGCTGAAAGTACCCTCCGGCACGTGAATATAGTTGGTGCTGGTATTTTACACAATGAAAAATCACCTGCCGTGCAAAGTATTACAAAGAATCCTAGTATTCAGAATGTTAATATCAGTAAATGTGCTCATCATGGTATTAATCTAGTTTCTCCAACGGATACTATGAGCGTGATGTTCAATTCTATAAACGATATTCTTGGAGAAGGTGTTAGTGCCATATCGCTTACGGGAGAAGGTAGAGATTCCGAGGAATCAAGTTTTACGCCATTAAAAGACCTGAACCTTCCTTATCACTTATTTTCTCTAATCGATATCTGTGATAGTACAAAAGTGGTAACAATCGAAGAAAAGGTGCTTCTGTATTACAAATACGACAATAATCCTGTAAATTGTGTGAAGATATTCAAGAGCATGTTTAGAGTTAAGCCGTTTGGCTTCCGGTTTCTTCAGTTCAATTTATTTAACCACACATTGAATTACGGCAAAAGAGACTCGTTGACTTTATTCGATGGTGACATCTACAACATCACAGCGCCTCAAATTGGATATTTAGAGAATGGCTCACCGGATGAGAAAAAGCTGTTTAAGACCGAAGGTGCGAGCTTAAGTGTCAAGCTGTTTGCGAATGGTGCTTCTGCAGTTCACGGATTTATCGCTGAGATTATCACGTTACCTATATCGGCCATTGGCTTTAGTAAGTACATACAATTACTGTTCTTATAAGATTGAAGAAGCACACGAGCATGCATTCCACCTGGTGGTAAGTGGTTACTGCCACCCATGGACATATGTAAGTAATGTCATATAGAACAAGGGCTCTATCTGTAGTCGAAGTGTTGTTAGTTCCCAGAACTAAGACGGTCGTGTCATAGATAAGTGAGCCGGCAACCATACCCTTTCACCGAAATGCAAGAACTGCTTCACCCTACAAATAGGTGTGTCTGATTAATACTAATACTAGCATTGGTCAGGTATATCACATTCGAGGTTAAATTGTTCAATTAATAAGGGAGCTAAACGGTAAATGTCTTTTTAGGTCGCGACGTGCAACACAATATATCCAGCAGTATTTTCACGAAGAACCGTGATGGGGCGATAACTTATCAATCTGTTGGCGAAGTGAACCCCTTGGTGGCTATCACCAGAAACGAGATCGTGAACAACTGTCTCAAGCTATACGGAAACTTTACATCCTGTCCAGCCGCTGTTCGAGTTGATGTGCAAAACACCCAGACACTGGTATTTAGGGTAAGAGCCTACCTATGCCTTAATAGTGTATTATTTTTATAATATGGAAACAGCAAACTAGCATGTAGTCTTTCTGAGGGTAACTGTTCACTGCCGCCCATGAACATCTGTAATCAACCCCAGATGCGGTCAGTAATAAGACCCTGAGTTTAGCCATAGATGCTACCTGAGTAAGGACAGGACTAAGTTGGAACACCTCAGACAAGTATGTTTCCGTTACTCCACCCTTCAGACCAGAGCAAAGTAACGCAAAATACAGCTCTTAATAAGCAGAGTACACCTATTTGACGACCTGCGTGGTGGAGCGGTCACCATACCGGTCTGACACGCAGTGGATCCCGGGTTCGATTCCCAGCCAGACTGAAATTTGAATGATGAGTTTCGGTTTCTGTTCTGGGTCTGGGTGTTTGTGTATTCGTCTTTGTATGTCCGTGGCACCCACGACACAGGATAAAATCCTACTGTGGGGCTATGAGTGTAGAAAGCGTGTTTTTATTTATGCCTAGTAATAATCTGCGGCGGTGCTTCCTAAGTGAAACCGCAAAAATGTGTATAAATATCTACCTTAAATAGTCAATGTAGTTAAAACAAGCTTTAGGCATTATAATGACCTTTTAAATAATTCTTGGCTATGAGGTCAAAATTTCATAAGTTCTGACGAGGGCTTGTAATATCGGCCTCATTGTTTACTGCAGGTCGTTAGGTACTCAAGTAATTTTAGATACCACTTGTGAGTTGCAAGTTTGATTATCGTCTACACATTATATAACTTAAGGCCTAATTCATTAGGATGGCTAATAGAGACTTTATTTAAAGTTAGGTACAGATAATCGAATCAAGCATATTTGGCTTAAATCTTTGTAATTTCTATCACTTTGAAATAATATAATTGTTTTCAGAATAATCTGGTTCGTAATAATGTAGGCGGGCTCTTGGTGCGAGCCGACTCCCGAGGGTCGGCAACGTCTCTACGTGGTTGGATTCACAACAATCTTTTCTTCGCTAATCACGACCTGCCCTGTCTAAAAGTAGAAGGTAGGAAAACTATGACCGTGTTTTGATTATTTTATTTAGTTCTTAGGAGTTTTTTTAGTTGAATATTAAAAGTATTCAAACTGTGCTTATTCGTAGTATTTTACGTATTCAAGGAAACAATATTTTTGTGATTTTGTAAATTTTGCAAACTTCGTCCTATATAAAGTATAAGATTTAAATGTTTCTTCGTTATATTTTGTTTTTATATTTTTGCATTTTTCTTTATGCAAAGCGTTTATTTTCTAAATACTTTACCAAAAGGCTAAGTAGGTTGGAGCCTAGGGCGGCAGATTTTAAGGGCGGCAATTATAATGCTACCTTGTCTTAGAATAAGCCCAGTGGTATAGAGCGCGCGCGCGCGCGAGGCAGAGGGCTTCAAAACCCTCGGATGGTACTTTTTTTTCATTGACTGAAATAGGCGACACTGAATAGGACAACCTGCTGGTGGCAAATGTGTTAACCCCCCTCTGCCTATCACCAATATACGGTATATTTCTTCCAGGCCGACAGTCCTCACCGTACCAAGAAGTAACAATCTACCGCAACTACTTCACACGGAATTACGCTCCATTCAAGGATGTGATTGTCCTTCGGCAAGTGGTTTCCAACTTCACGCACAATTACGTTCATGATAACCGTGGACAAAGGATCTTGGAAGTGTCTGGTTTTGACAAAGTGAGGCTGCCTATCTATCAGACCACTTCGCATAATGGGTTCTACAAGTGAGTCATGTTTTCATGTGTTATTGATTTAGTATTCTTCTAAATTTCATTTCTGGTATAACTATTCTACCTTTAACCTACCACCGAATACAAGCTATAAGTAACTACAAACGCTTAATTGTCATAACCGTCACATTTGCAGGCAACCTTAAGCTTCTGTTCTACATTTACCTATTTGTGTTTAAATATAATGTTGTATACTCCTTTACTAATATTACGATTTGTTATTTCAAATTTTAAGTTGTAAATTCATTTCAGTAAAACTTAGCAACGCCACCACTTTTTTATTTAGTCTTAATATTTATGGGTAGGGACCAAGTATTCCTGCCTAATAACAGCAGTGTTATGCGCAGCTGTGTTCTGGTCTGAAGGGTGTGGTAAGGGAGACATATTTTTCCGAGGCATTCCATCTTAGTCCACAGGGGTAGAAACGCATATGTGGCTAACCTTAGGTGAGAGTTTGATCTTAGTTAGAGTTGATTACAGATGTTCATGGCCAGCAGTAGCCACTTACCATCAGGTGGGCTGCATGCTCGTTTGCTACATGCATTATATATAAAAAAAAGTATTTATCAATAAATAAGCTAAAAAATTAAGACTATATTGTTTCGTTACAAATGTACAATCAATAATTTTCTAAAATTTTAAATTGAATTAAATAGAATTTGAACTTAGCGTTATATTTGCTTATATTTCCTTCCAGAAATTATGCTCTGGACCGCGAAGGACGCGCCACGGTGGTGGCGGGCACGGCTGGACAACATTACGTTGATAACATCTTCTTCAACCCAGACAACGATTATGAGATGATCACCGTCAACCGGTCCATGTATGTATCATTTCTGTACTAGCTAAATCCATCTGAAACTTCTGAAAATCCATATTCTGAAGGAAAATGAACAAAGGGTTCTGGCCCTTTGTGGTTCATCAACACTTTAACGATGGAACTCAGAACTTTTCGATGTTCCCCTAGAGACGCTGCTTCTATCTCTAACTTTAAAAAATTATGTCCAGTTGATGAAATTTTATTTAAAAAAATATAATAAGTAACTTGGTCACCAATGTGTTTGTGGCCAACCTCAGGCAGAACTCTAAACCTTTCAGAGCAATGCATCTACAACCTACAACAGAATCCCAATCTTAATTGAAGTTATGTTGTGGAGTTCAGGTAGGCTGAGGTCACTTGAGGTTGATTACAGATGACCATGGTTGACCGCGATAACTTATCAAATAGACTGGACGCTTTTACTACTTATAATAAATTAAAAATTGTCTGTTGAAATAATATAGTCATTACTTCAATGGAAAAGGGGGTTTTGCCATAACAACTTTGCTCGGCTAGCATTTAAATGATCACAATACTTGACCTGACAGATTTGATTGAATTCATTGATTGAATCATTTACTTATTTACTGCAAAATCTACGGAAATTGGTGTTATTCTAAGCAAATATGATTTTAAATGCCTATAAAATTATTATAGTTAGTTATAAATGAAGTGAGTAGGAATCCACCTATGTTTCGTGTGATGTTTGTGTCGCTAAAATTAGCCCTATTATTATATAATATGTTTGTCTGGTATATTAAATTGCATGTCTGGTGGAAGTATATACATAGGAATATTAAAGGAAGACAGAATAGGCATATTGTTTTGACGTTAGGGTGTTTCCACATATATGTTTGAGGAATCGGTTTTAGTCGTTCAGAAACTTGACCAAACGAGTGTAAACTAAGTTAACGCAAACACATTAACAACAACTACGCATAGACAATAAGATACAAAGATGTAGTAAGGTAAAGTAAGTATGTAGTAATAAGGTCAAAGTGTAGAGAGACCCTTAATCAAACCATCATTATCGGGACCTAATTATGTATAAACTAAATAAATACTTAATTGTTTATTTTGAAATATACATACAGATTCGATAATGGTTTAGAGTTTAGAGAATGCATGTTCGTACAGTCACACAAACGACGGGATCGGGTCTCAGAGAAGCTTAAACATTATATTAAAATAACATCAAACTAAAATTAAACGCATTTTTATGTAAAAGTGTCTTGTGGAAACTGTACTGGGACGGTTATATAAATAATATAAGTAATGTTTCTAAATATAATAATATTTTGCATGTTTTTGTTGCATGGTGTATCCTGGGCCATAGATTTATCGATTATAATCCGAATTACGCGAGGTGAGTGTACAACATTATATTATTACTGTATGTATAGAATACTATGTGCACTATTCATTATATTCATTACGAATACCCTGCTCTACTTATCTCATCCATCCGACAGCCCCTTTGAAGTCCACTACTGAACAAAGGCTTCTATAAATGGGGGTTTTAATCAATAGTGACTGCGTCAGGTATACGTGTTGATGACCGCAGTGGGTTATATAATATAGAAGACGCTGTTGCCCATTTGCCGGATTTCGTCTCTTAATCACCTCTTGCGACATCCATGGGAAACGAGGCACACTTTTCTATATTTTCCTTATCTACTTCTGTTCAATTTCTATAGTTCTATAGATTTTTCCAATCTATTAACCATTCATAAATAATTCGTATACGTTTTTTCTATATATCAATACATATTATATCCTGTATTTATTTTCATGCATGTTCTTTTGCATGGCATTTCACTAAAGCTTCATATTCTAAGCATGTTACCATTATTTTTACCTTATCCACGATTTCCCATTATTGTTAATAGATTTGGTGATAAAATCATAAGTTTTACGAGTAAGTAAATTAAGGTTAGTTAACTTGCTGCTACTGTCTTGAAGTTCTATTTCTGAGCGTGGGACTCCACGGCTAAGAGAGACCTGGAATTTACTTTATCACACTGGTTCAATGAGAAAATCTTATTTAACAACATTAGTCACAGGATCTGGTCTCACAATTAAGACCCGCCCCTTTTTTGTTTTTGAGGGAGGAAATCCTTTAAAAGAAGCATCTGTCGTTATAAGTATATATATACATATCCCGGATATGTAGATAATTCACAGAAATTTTAATTTTACTGAAAACCACAGTGTACCTCACTAACGTTTCAAAGAAATCAATCGAGCTACGCACAAACCGCTAAATGAACTCCAATTCCAGCTCCCTCGACCTCTGGCGCACACGCATCGACGCGAAGCACAACTACTGGAGCTACAACGAGTCCCTGGCCGTCGCGGGCCGGATCCGGGACCAGGCGGACAACCCCCTGCTGCTGGAAGTGGACTACCGGCCGTTCTACATGAACAACGCATCGGTCCTGGGCGGGGGGAAGTGTCCCCCCGGCTGGGACGCGGTGGCCGGTACATGCTATATGTATGTTGGGGCTCCGATGACGTATGAAGAGGCTCGGCTGTTTTGTTTGGTGGGTTTTGGTGTATTTAATATCTTTTGAGATTTAAGAATTAGAGTCCATAATACTCGGTTAAAAAATTATGAATATGTACTGGGATTTACGGTAAAAAAGTAATCTTATAATAAATTTAAATGTGTATCTTGAATTTATGTATATATTGATATATGTATACATTATAACGTACAATAATTTTATTAATATAGGTATATGTCGGAGATAGACAGTTCTCATCGACATCATTAGTAAATAATTAATGACTGTAAACATTAATTAATTGATTGTTCTCAACACTTTGTTATTCATAATTCCACAAAAATAATTATTTCAAATACTCTTTAGTGATAAAACGCAATTTAAGCAGCGGTTTCAAGGCAAGGTGAGAAGGTTCAAGTATACACTTCCAAATACATTGAAATTATGATCCGAAACCCGAAATTGACATATTTCAGTATAATACTTATACATGTAAAGAAATTGACGGGATTTAAAGCGTATGGTAAAGGCAGAAATACTAATTACCTCGTGAAAGACAAACACTCACAAACGAAGCATTTACCGTAGTAATCTTGGGTTATTGTTATATGTTGGGTTATCATCAGTAACCATTGTCGGTTAATCATTGCATCGTGTGCAAACAAAAACAAAAATTAAATACGAAACGTTTAACCCCTTTCTCCCCACAGTCCGACAACGCATCCATGCCGTACGTGAGCGGCAACTACGCGGCGTTGTACGACTTCCTCCACCGGCAGAACGAGTGGTTCCAGTATGGGGACCGCGTGTGGGTCAACCACATTGATTACGTCACGCAGTGCACCTCCTTCGCCTTTTCTAACATCGAGATCAGCGACTGTAACCAGAAGAATGCGTTTATATGCGAGATTGGTGAGTTGAAGATTTTTTTATTAGATTATATTATAAATCGTGCATGCATTCCACCTGGTAAATACACACACACACACTCACTTTCTACACTCACAGCCCCACACTAAGATTTTCTCCTATGTCGTGGGTGCCATGGACACAAAAAGACGAATAAACAAACACTCAAATCTAAACTCATCATTCAGAGTTCTGTCTGGCCTGGGATCGAACCCGGGACCCACTGCGTGTCAGACCGGTATGGTGAGCGCTCCACCACGCGGGTCGTTGAATGGTTACTACTCCTTAACTTATGGCATACATTGGGTTAGGTTATATTAACTTCCAGCGGCAAGTTTTTCAGTTCAGCTACTGCTATCAAAAGAACGGGGTTATTTGCAAAATTGAGTTAGACACGATAAAGTGATCTCTAGCCGACCTTGACTAAAAATACTTCAACCTAAAGGGCCAATCAACGAATGGATCAACAATAAAGTAACAAATGCCAATTTTCTACTGTTAATAATTTACTATATGGTTTAACTTACCAAAGGGTAAATGGTTTCTATTCGATGCGGATATTTATATAAAACCTTATTTCAGAGGTTTCTAATTTATTATAATTATCGGATTTTATATTCGAAATTGAAGATAGTAGTAACACGGGTAATTTTAAGTTCAGTAACCAAATGGCAAAAATCCGAACCCTTATAAATTCCTCATGTCTGTCCGTCTGTCCGTATGTCACAGCCTCTTTATTCGGAAACTATTAAGACTACGAGTAGAAACTTGGTAGGTAAGTTCATACAAACACTATAAAAAACAAACTTATGTTGGTAGTTAGAAAACTGTTCAACTTAATTTATTATGATATAACTTTATTAATGATAGTCCGAATCGCATTTGGTCGGTTTTTTATTTTCCGTTTTACTACTAACAACGGAAGTAGTAGCAACGGCAATCAAACTGTCCATTGTAATACTGGTAGTAAAATTGGTAATAGCACGGGCAATAAACCTATTAGACAAAAATAACATATTTTTTTATAAAAAGTGACTTGTATTTTATTGATTTATTCTATTTTCCAGACCCGAAAATCACGATCGACCCACTGTCATGGCAAACCGATACTCTAGCAGTTGCCTTCATAGGGGTTCTGGCAGCTGCAGTGTTCCTCGTCGGCGCCGCTGTCATCTGTTGGTACTCTAAGTCTAAACACAGGTATGTTGATACGTTCTTACAAATTCTTTTTGCACCTTACTCGCATGGAATCATTGTGCTCAAAAGTCAAATAAAGTGCTCATCGGTATTCATAAACAACCGATCTCCGATAGATTGTGTCTATTGCATTGTGTTGCTTCTTCTAAGGACTTGAAACCTTCAATCTATTAGTAAGTCATAAAATAGAGGGTACCTACCTGATAATCACGGTAGATACTTTGAGGACTAATATCAACCTGAAATTGAAACATCATGGTCGTAGATATAGGTTTGTTAAGGAGAGTCCATCTAGGAACAACAGGGGCCACCGGTCAAAAAAGGGCGGCTAGCCTCAGAATTTTTTTCTCATCCTACGCTAAGATTGGAGGGGTCCAAAATAAATAGACTTCGAAAATTCAGATTGCAAGAATTTTTGTTTTTCCACCTATGCTTAAGCTAGATCCAGATCCCCTGAAACCTCCTATATAATTCATACATCTCTTATTAGTTCGTACGCCATATCAGTCTTCAAACTAGAAGTTAATGTTATAGCGCTTCACCACTACGACTTTTAGCCTTTGATAGCGAAGTGAAGGAGTCGTACCCAGCAATAAGACAGTAGTGAGTCCATAATCATGACAATAGACAGTAAAGTAATTTATTTCTTTCATTATACAGACATATACAACGGCTAGAGCGGCGTAACTCTATACGACAATCATTGCATTCGGTGCGATCAATCGGCAGCATAAATGGCGGATTCCCAGACACTGCGTACAGAAGAAAACTAGCGCAAATGGTATGTTTTCCCGCTTATCTGTCTTATTTGCCGTGTGGTGTCGGTCTTGAATAGCACCACTCATTTTCCGTGGATGTCATAGGACGCGACTGAGGAACAAGATCCAGGAGATTGGCAGCAGTGACTTTTTGTGTAACATCAACGATTGCCAACACGCTTGCCAGGCGCGAGAATTATTTTCAAACCTCCCATTAGGGGAGACCTATGTCCAGCTGTGGACTTCAAGGGTCTTGATGGATGGCTGGGATAGACTTTTTGGTGACAGGATTTTGCCGGTATTAACTAAAACTAATCCAAATTAGTTTAGCTGTCTCCAGTATTAGGTACTTGTTATTTTTTGGTATCGTTGATTAAATCTCTCCCAATACTGCAGAAAACCATTTATTTCTAGTACGATAGATATGATATTAATAATAAATAAATATTTTATTAAATATTTTTTTCATTTTCCAGAGCACTAGATCCACAGAAACGCTAACAAAAGGGTCCGACTATCGGAAAATGCTGGCATCGACGACATCCATGGAATCAATGGAGAAGAGTCAGTTCAACTCTTCACTCGACGACACCCAAAGCTTCGATATATACGAAGCCCACAACCCAAACAACATTATCCAGTTGAAACACAGTACGTTCAACAAGAAACCAGCGTCTCCGGAATACTCCGTACCACAAAACACATCTCGACCACAAAACTTGGCGTTCAGGAATGAAGGGTATAGAGACAATTCGGGATCAGCTAGCGGAGCGCCATCTATGAATACTGTTACAACAGAAGAGTTACCCATAATCCATCATCCAGGAGGCCTCCAAACACAGGATGACGATACCCTGTCACCTCCCAGTGAATCGCAATACTTCACTTCAGACACTTTACCCTTACGAGGTGACAAATTCGACGATCCTATAGCGTTGAAACGGGAGCTGGAAAGGGAGGGAAAGATCTATGGACCGTACGGAACACCTACGTTTGGGGGCACGCAGCCGAAACTGTCGTTCTTGATGGAGCTGAGGTCCAGAATGCCGGAACAACCGCAAGCTGGCGCAGTTCCTGCTACTACCTTTGGGCAACGGAGTGATCCAGGTTCGTGTAGCTTTATTTTTTTTTTTAAATACGACCTAACGCAGTATTCATTTTGCAAGTGCATATCATATAGATAAAAAAACCTTGCGGAAAGAAATGTTTTTTTTATTGATTACCTATTCGGTTTTTCTCTTTATGTGTTAGTAGGTGATAATAAATTTCTTAAATTTTTAGCACAGGCTTTTAACAAAGGTAGCCGACTAGAAAGAAACTTTTTTTTAACGTAAAGTAGCGAAAGTGCCTCCTGCAGTTCATTTGAGAGTAAGTGGTCACTGTCGTCTTTGAATATTTTTTATCAACACTAAACATTTGAACCTGAGAACTATTACAACGCCTCTTGGAAACATTATCACACCTCCACTACTACATCCTCAAATCAGACTATAACAGTACTTTACACTACTGTTATGAGCCAGAAGAATCTAGTGTGCTTCTATAATAACATAAAAATCATCCACAGATCCACAACAATACTATGAAGACAATCTGCCGAGCCCGCCTCACCCTCCAGGATACAAGTACGATCATTCTCCAGAAACGATACCTAGCTACGACTCCAGCCCTCAGGACTCTTCCCGAGAATATGAAGACTACCCTCTCCCAGATCTTCACGGAAGGTCCAAGTCTGAAGCCCTTTTAGAAACTAACTTCGACTTTGAAGACACAGAACTGAGCCCCACGAGAGCCCCATTACCAGAACTCAACCGATCCCACAGTCAGCCTTTAGAAACAGCCATGTAATTTTATAGAACAATATTAGATAGATAATTCAATTTTCAGTCGTCGATTTTTTTGGACGTCCTCTGGCACGGATGATAAACGCCATAGAGCACAGGCCAGTTACAAATATACTAATTTTATGCTAGAAATATTTTTGTTTCCGATCCTAATTCTTCACGATATAACATAATTCATGTTTAACGTCGTTTCTGTATTTTTTAAGTTTCATAAAATTTAAATTAACTACCGATTACTAAACTGACTTCTTATATGGCCTTAATATATAATTAATCTTACAAATGTGCTTCTATTTACAAAGTTAACTATTGTAATATTGTCACAAGTGCCTATTTGTTCGTATATTGAACAGGAATACAAAGATAAATTTATTACTATTAGTAATAATGATTAGAATGATTACCATTTTATAAGGGATAGGGGAAAGCAAAGAAAAGACTGATTGCGCATGTCTTATGTATTGTATTGCATTTATTTGTCTATCAATGTACTTTTATTCTTTGCATAATAGTCGAAAACCTCGATTTTCTACGTTGAAATTATGCTTTCAACTAACTATAATCTTTGCTTTAGTATTTTATTTTTTCTTGGTTATACATGTTTATGGAAAGGGCTGATTTGCTTTAGAATTATTAATTAAAAATAGCACTCGATCTCACATTAAATAAAATGATAATATAACAAATTTCACCGATTATAATGATATTATGGGACAATCTTTGCAAGTTGCAAAACAATTTATAAAAGAAAATTTTAGTTAATAAAGCATGTGCCTTTGTTATGAATATTACAGGCATCTATAGGGACTAATTTAAAAAATGCTTGCATATAAAAGCAAGAATATAAAAATGAGGGTGTATTTATCATGGCAGGAGAATTGAGAAAGTAATTTAAAACATTTTAAAATATGTGCCTTGATGTTGAAAAATATAACATACTTTATTGTATAAACCACAGTGTATTTTAGCTAATACTATTATTATTATTTAGGTTAAAGCTTTACCACATTAAATTAAATTTATGCTATATATTATGTACGTACGATAAATTTATACATGATTTGTTGTTTTTTAATGTTTTGTACCCATGTGTCCGTCCGATAAGTGTTTGTAGTATAAGAAACTGTAAAAATAAATACGTTAACTAATTTAAGGCGCTTTTACGAAAGAAATCGACATGACTTATGGCAATTAAAACGAACTATCAATACCTATATACTTCTATATTTTTAAAATAAAAGGGACTATGACAGTAATAACATTGTCTTCTATTTAATATACTATGTGCAAGAATTTACATCACGTTCTATTATTAAATCTTCAATAATTTTTATTCTACAATGTGCTGTTTATACGTATTATTATTTACTTTAGACTATAATTACGTTTTGTTCATGCTTTAACGTAAAATTGTACAAAACTAGATGACAAAACAAGAGAGTAATCAAAAATGTTTAATAAATTTTATTATTTTCGTATAAATAAACTTTGTTTAATTTATATGATTAACACCCTCAGTCAAGACACAATTCATATGTATATATTTCATATAAAACAGTTTTTTCCAACTTAAAGAAATAAACCTTTAAAATCACGTAATATGTATAAAAGTCTCAAGCCGACTTACACTAAGTACCTACTTAAGTCTTAAGTCGCCATTAAGGTAACGAGTACATTCAGAATTAGACAGACCTAAGCCTCCAAAATCTAAGTCAGCACATCGAAAGAATTTTATTAAACTCTAGATTCGGTTTATCAAGCCAATAACAAAAATCTTGGATTGGCCAGGAGGTTCTAGTACCCAAATTAACAAGTCATTACAAAATTGTAGCATTTGTATGTTGGTAAATTCATTTTAAATATCTATAATTTTAGTTTGCATAACATTTCTATTTTAGTAAATAGTAAATTTGAGGTTTAATCACACATTTTATGCAGTTGCAAAGTAAGTCTAAGACTGTTCAGAAATCTCAAAGACGGAATTGGTAAATACATTTTTATATTTAACAAAATAAAATTGGAAGAAACTTATGCCTTTTAAATTATTTTATACGTAGATTAAGTTTTATTCTGCGAAGTTGGATTTAATAATTGTAATATTTTAAAAAGCAAACCGTTAACTAGTTGGCAGCACTGAGTTATACTGTCAACTTGATGAAAACGTCATTGTGACACTCTCTGCCAATTTGTGCGTAAATTGACGAATCGCTCAGCGAGCGCCCCGTAGTTCGCTTTGACGATAAGGCTGATTTGATGTTTCTAATTTTATGTCTATTTTGAATTTAAATAACATTCGTGCAGTGGTTACGTCTTAATGATCGCGACATAAAGCGCCCGTTTTATTTTTTTTTATAAATAAGACAGGGCATAACGCTTGCAGTTTGAAAATGGATGCAACGGGGTCGATAAATACTGATTGCGTAGAAACTATTGAGAATGAAGACGAAGGTTTCGACGATACCGAGGAGAGGGAGCTGGTGACTGATTCGTGTTCCACGAAGGTCCTGGATTCAGCCGACGAGCCCCGCGATAGATATTGCATTGTTTACATTCTCTTTTATTTATTCGGCATCACTTCTCTCGTGCCGTGGAATTTCCTGATCACGGCAAATGATGTGAGTTTATTTTGTTTATTTCATTTATAATTTTGAAATTCTTGCAATATTTTTTCCAATGTATTTATATATTATATAGGTAATCAATAAAATATGATATCTATTTCGTTTTTATAATAATAGTCTACAATGTTTCTAGATCGATAAGTGAATATATATTTTTGTAGTAGAAAATATACATCGATTTCTCTGGGTACTACCTTATATAACATTGGAGACTTGTATAAATTTGGGTACCTTATAAAAAAAGTTTCGGTATCATGTTCTTTGTTCTAGAAATTCAAGGCCAAGGATTTGCATTAAAAGCTCATTAAAAGGCTTTTAAATTGAGTCATTAAATATATTTGTATCAAATGATTTCATTTATTTCCTAGCCGTGTTTAGCAATGGTTGCTATAGTGATGACTAATTTTATTCAAGGCATATCAGGAATGATAATTGCCTAAATTAATAGTAACGCCCATATAAAATACTTAACATACCTAAAATGAATTTATTCTAAAGTATTTTACATA
>MOOZ01005862.1:52119-62264 GCA_002930495.1 Cecropterus lyciades | reverse complement strand
TATTTACAGGTGATCACTTGTTTATTTTATAACCTAATGTAAATAAGAAACCTTTGTAAGTACGTTCATTTAATAAATAAATCTTTTATTTACAGAAACGCAATATATCTTTGTTTTTCAAATGAATTGAAATAATATCATCATATATATATATATATATATATTGTTCATTCTAATACACTTCGTAGTTAAATCGCACACGACCTATCTGGAATGCATTCTTCTCTCAACGGCCAAATTATAACATTTTTGTTGAAAAAAAACGTCTTAAAAACACCGAATCATAAAATATATACTTGTCACATCATATGTATTTTAATTTTGTACTAATTAAATATCGTCACAGTAAAGTACGAACGCTTCCGCATATTATGTAAATGAATATGACTCAGTTCAAAGTGGACTTTGTCACACAGAGTAACAGTTTATCTATGTAGCTAAATTATCATTTAGTATCATATTTCCTAGTGCTTTGCTCACATTCTATTGCCTGACATAATAGAAATAATTGAGTTTGTGTAAAAAAAAAAATGTAAAAATTATGCGATGCCAGTTTAAATAATTTCAAGGCATGGTAGATTTGTACTATCCCTCAGATTTTTATAAGATTGAAGTAGAAAACGAACAAGCAGTTTACCAGGTGGTTACACATAAGTGGTACACATAAGTAGTCACTGCCGTTCATGGACATCTGTAATTCCCCCCAGTCTTACATGAGATTGGCCATAGGTCCATAGGCCCCTCCTCATGACAACGTTAGAACACCTTGGATAAGTATGTCACTCTTACCACAATCTTCAGCCCAAAACACAACAGCGCTTAACACTGATGTTATTAGGTAGAAATAAATGTTGCGGTAAAGCATCCGGAGTCGAGCCAAGTTTTAAATGTCCGGATACCGTTCACCATAGTTGAAAAAAGGAAAACATCTTCAAACCTCCTTAGTTTTCTTATTTCGTCAAGAAATTTCGGACTCAAGTTATTCAAAGCACCCGTACTATAGAGTGAGAAATTGTTTAAAAGGTAGATATCTTAGAGAATCTTATGGAGAATCAAATTTGTATACCATATACCATACCTGTACTAAAAACAAGGCTTGCACCAACAAACTGAAAAGTGAGTCTGCGATGATCTTGCTAACGCTCGACATGAACTGCGGCCGCCCGCGCCTATGTCGGTACGCTGAATCTGCTATATCCTGATGGTTAAAAAATATTTTATGTTAAATAAAATAGCTTTAAAACCACCAATATGCTTTCCGTACTTATAATACAAATGAAAATTAATTAGCAATAAAGATAGCTTGGATGACTAAGAATAAAAAATAATAAACAATTCTTTGTTTTTTTAATATTTGTCTGTTTGTGTATTTAAAATCTCATCATACCAAAATAACTGATTATAATAGACTAGATTGCACACATTTTAGTCCAAATCTTGAGGTAGTCTAATCTCATTTTAATCTATTTACTCGATTAACTGTTATTGCAATTTAATGTCATGTTGCCTAATTTATAAACGCGGATAGAACTATGGGGCACAAGTATTACAATAAGAAATTAAATAGCAGTCTGTATGTCCGACAGGATCTCTATATATAATAAACATTGTGCTTTATATAAGAAAAGATGAATGAGTGATATAAATATAATATTAGTACTACTTCTGGTCTTATAAATATTTATAATTTTTGTACCGTGTTTGAGAGAACTATTGATAGTACCTGTGTTTTGAACCCAGTGTTAAGCACTTCTGCATTTTGGTTTAAAAAGTATGGTAAGTGAGACATACTTTTACAAGGCAATTTAGTTCTCCGAGGTAGCATAGCATTTGTGGTCATCCTCAGGTAAGATTCTAATCTTATCAGGGGTTGAACACAGATGTCAGTAGGTGGCAGAGACTTATTACCATGAGGTGTTTAGCATGTTTATTTGCTACTTCTATAATATAAAAAGAATGTAATCTCTGCTCCATATAGATGAAGGTAATAATATGCATGCATTAAAAATAATTATTTTTGGGCAACACTTGATAATCTGATTTCAACTTGGGCTTAATCTGTACTAGGCAATTAGGCAATTGATAAAGATAGATTACTATACTATTACGAAGCATAGATAACACTAGACTGAATAGATACTTAAATAGATAGTTGAATTCAATTGAATATTTAAATTATATGAAGTTACTTACAGATGTCCATGGGTGACAGTGACAGTGACCACTTACCATCAAGTGTACAGAATGCATTTTTGTTATATACAAATACTAGCTAAAGTACTTGTGTTACGCTATCGTGCAAAAATGCAAATAAAATACATGTAAATCAGACCAGTGGTTTTGCATGATTGAGTAACAAACAGACACACACCATTTCATTTTCATATAGAGTATAGAGCTATTCTGGCTGGGAATTGAACTTATATCATCTAGATTAAGCTCTCAGTGAAAACATATGTAAGTCTCAGTTTGCACTTATATCCATCGCATTATAGTCTGATTTAGCAATGACAATAATCAGACATACACCTGTTTTCATTAGGAGCACAGAAATAACTACTGGGCTAAATGGCTAATAACACAAAAAGGAACTTGAAAGATAAACAATTATATAAAGTATTAAAATCAACTAACAATTTGATACACACTTACTTGAAACCATAAGCTGTTCACCAGCTTGCTTAGTAAAAACAACGGCAGCACCCATATCATCCGGAACGTCATGGAGAGGAAGGGCTGCATCCACCCCCACACATTGTGAGCGACTCCAGGGTTGTGGCCAAACACCACTATGACTAAGTACTTCACCGCAGGCAACAGGACATACTCAAACACCAATATACTCAGCAGGAATATGAACCCGTTTAGAATACACGATTGTAATACCCTAGTAAGTACTTTAGATTCCCTGTAACAAAATGTTTATGACAAAGAAGTATGTATAAACTTGTACACGAATAAGAAGGTATTTCTTGGTGCAATGTTTTATAATAATAATTTTATAATATAATTTTTTAAGCATTTATACAAATTTTAATTGAGCAAGCCAGTGGCGTAGCGTGGGTTCTTAAGGCAGCTTGAATTCACCATTTTGAAATTTTAGTCGACTAAATAAAAGGTTGCCAAATCTGAGTATTCTGCCGTTCCCTAAATGTGCCGCCCGGGAGCACAACTTAAGTTTCGAAGTTTGTTTCTACAAAAAATACTGGTTATATATTACGAAAAAGAAATTTTGCCACCTCTCAGAATGTGCCACCAGGGACCCTCTGCCCCCCTATGCTACACTTCTGGAGCAAGCAGCCAATAGAGAAAAGAACTCTACAAGTAAAATATGTTACATTGATAAGTTCATCTAACTTCATCTAACATCTTAAATGATGTGTTTCGTCAGTCAACACCACTTCATCCTACAAAAAAATGTCTCTTAAGAAGTAAAACTTTTAAACTATAAATGTGACAATTGGCAGGTGTATTAAACTGCACTAAGATATAAATAATTGTAAATGAAAGATAATAATACATAATGTGCATTTCATATCAACCCCTGTGTTCAAGCAGTCATCATGGTTTATAGGTATATCAGGTTTTATTTATAGCCAGCTAGACATCTAAATAAAGAATTTAAACTTCTATTCTATGGATAGGTGTTTGTGTTTTATTTTTGTTTGGGAATGCAGCCCATGACATAGAAAAGTGTAGGTCTATGAGTGTGAAAATAAGTTGATAAAAATAATGAAAAAAAAAAAACATTTCTTAAAACATCACATGAGGGAGATCCGGAGCTGATGAAGGTGGGTATTTGCCTATATAGGATCTCTAAAAGCGCTATTTGGTGGTCCATCAAGTTCTATATAATTAACAATAATTTCAGCCCATCTATACCTACAAAATTTATCTTATCTTTATATTGAAAACAAAATAGAGGTATCTCACATACTATTTTTATATTATATTGCGATTATGTAAGAACATATTTAAATGGATTAGCAATTTGTTTAATGGATTTCAACAGCTATCTACTAACAGCTGTTAAAAACAGTTTTGGGTAAAAAATATTTACAATATTTAAATAAAAAAACTTATAACTTCAAACACAGAGTAGAGTACATACAGAGAGTAGAGTAGATGCTTACAAAGAAAAACATACATATATGAAACAATGAAAACAAAGGCACTTACTGTTTGACTTTCGGTAACTTCTGTTTTTGTTTGGATTTCTCGGCATCCACCTGTGGGGAGCGACTTAAGGCTCGTTCGTTTATTTCCTTATCTAGGTACAGAAGCACTGTTACTCCTCGTAAACTGTCTATGAAACCTTTGATAAGCGATACAGAAAAATTCTGGAATAATAAAAACATTGTTATGAAATCACATAATAATGGACAAATAATAAACAATTATGTTCTGTGTATTACTGTAACGCTTTCCATGTTGTGTCTTCGCCAGTTGTGTGTCTATTGTCTCATTGTTCTTTAATGATTGATTAGTTTCACATCATTGTCGATTTCAATTTTGTTTGACGTGTATAAATTTTACAAGTCTGGATCAAGAACCAACACGGACTTGGATCTGTTAGGGTTGCCAGTTACGAGCGACAGCTCGTCACATATTGGTGAAAAAAAATGACAATTTTTTTTCACCAATATGTGTAGTTTATTTATTTATTGAAAAGCTATCAGAAATCATTTATAAATATTAAAAGCTAAAGCTAAAACATACAAATGAGTATTATAAAGGTAAAATACGAACGTGCGAATGTTATTTTTACATAGATACAACAAATATTTCTACCATAATTCTTAGGCTGATAAAATAAATTAGATTGAAGTTGTCACCTACTTCTGTGTCTTCAATTGATAAATATTCGTCATACCATCAACCTCAACTTGTCGTAACTTAATTTTTATTCGGTTTGACTAGAGATCTAAATGTGGTCTCCGTTATTTGTTTTCTTTCTTTTCCAACCATAATCAATTTCGAACGATTACTATCTAGTATTAATTAACTTTCTATATTCAATTGTTGGACGTATACGTCCATCTTACATTACATACGATATCTTTAATATTAAAGTCACTATATAAGAAAGCACTTAAAATGTTAAATTTGTGATAGTTTTGATTTCTATAATGGTGTCACAAACTAATAATAATTAATTTGTACAATGAGGGTGGCAAAACGAATATTCGCGCGATTAACTTCAGGCACTTGGCATTAAATAGATACAAAGACCTTATATTTCTTTACTAAATTTTAATACTAAATTTATAATACTAAATTGATTGTAAATATTAATCAAATATAACTATAGTATTTATAAATAGGTACAGAGTTGATTTTTTGTACATTATTAACTGTAACTTTTGATATTTGTTCGTGGATCCTAATCATGATTGTGTTACATTCAATATAGCTCAAATATTCGTGACATTTGCAAATATTATTATGATAGGTACCACATTTTTTTAATTTCGGCCAAGAGGCCGAACCTCCTTAGTGAAAACAGATGTACCTTGCTTGTGACAATGACAATTGACAAATGACATACTTGTCAATTTGCGTTGAGTGCGTTTTCATACTTTTAGCAAAGTTTACCAAAGTTTACGTTTGTGGTTTGTTTTGATATGAGTTTATTCTTGTGAAATTGTGGGAGTGATTTTGTACTATTAACTTATCACTGTTATGTTAAGAAATCAAAATGGAAAATAAGTTCATTCTCAACAATTTAAGGTAATTATGAGTATAGAACGAACTGAACGAAGTGTTTTTACGCAATTAGAGACCATGTATCTGACCTCTTTACGAGATTTCCTGCTTTTCCTTTGTTTCTTTAGGCGCAGTGTTTTATTAAAAAAAAGGAACACTGCTCATGTTTTATGTTCTTTAGTTGGAAGTTAATCATTATATTTTTTATATAAACGTAAAAGCGACCCATGTCAATTAGAAAGTTACCTGAACCACTTATATGAAAGCATAACCTTCTCCGGCTTTCATTTTAGGCACTTTTCGAGTAAATTTAAGTTCACTGTGAGTGAGTTTCAAGGATTTTGATAAATATTCTTCATAAGTCAAGTTATGGTGATAAGGTAGGTAGCTTCATTAAGTTATATTCTACCTACAGGGTCATTGATATTAAATATTAATACGAAAATCGAATACATTTACCATAAAAAGTAAGTTACTCTGTAATATATGCTTAAATTTCATATTCGTTTTTCAAAATCAATCAAATAAGCTTTATTAGTTTATATAATTTAGAGATTAATTAGTTTAAACAGACTATCATAAAATAAGATGGTAATGTCCTCATTGTTTACATACTTGATTGTATTCTAATGTAAACAATTATATACATTCACAAACTAAATAGACAACTGAAAGTATGTAATTATAGTAGCTTTCATCATATTATAATATTTTGTGTTGGTATAATTAGAAAATGCTATTCAGTTGTAAATTGCAAATTGTGTTTCAGTGTTACTTTAGAATTCATCTCAAATTGATGTATGATTTTTTTATAATATGTAGGAAGCAAATTAGCACACTGTCCATCTGATGGTAGGTGGTGACTGCCACCCATGGACATCAATAATTAATGTTTTCTACACTCATAGCCACACAGTAGGATTTTCTCCTGTGTCGTGGGTGCCATGGACACACAAAGACAAATACACAAACACCCAGACCCAGAACAGAAATCTAAACCCATCATTCAGAAGTCTGTCTGAATGATGAGTATGATGTTGGAATGCCTCAAATGAATATGTTTCCTACATCATACTCTTCAGTCGAGAACACAGCAGTGCATGATACTGCTGTTATTAGACAGTAATAAGTGTGGTGGTGGTGCTTCCGGAGTCAAACCACAAAGAGTTCTACCACCTTTAAATGTAATGTAAAAAGTAGGCAACTACAAGAAAGTTTGTATTTTTATCATTAATTTTGCAATATGGAATAGCTTCTATGTTATTTTGAATGGGAATTGAAGTGTAGGTGTACTGGCTTTATAAAAAAATATTTTTATTTTAAAAAATCCTATTACTTGGCTCATTATATTGTGTTAATATTTTGTTCATCAATAAACAATTGATTGAAGTATAAATTAAAATATATATATATATATGTATGATATTTATATAATTGATGAGTTTTATAATTGGAATTTTATTTGGTTCTCATCTTCTAAATTGCAAAACAAATCACATGTGCATGTGCACTGGAGATAGTGTGGGTTTGCGCCATGTTATACCAGAATCGGTTGGTTTAATCAAGATAATTGGAAAGGTCCTATAAATATTGTAAAACTGTAATTTACAACATTTTGTATTTAAAATTTATTACCTATGAACCTCTACTTATTTATGAGCCTTACCCTTCCATTGTCTCTCGAAGGAAGGAAATCATGGCTTTTCTGATTAATACTGATGACTAACTTCTTTTTTTAACTGATTACCAAATCCCATCATTATTATGAATCTGTAACTGTAGCCTATAAGCTACAGATAACAAAGTTGGATCAGGAGGGGTTTTCTAGTAAACAACCTATAACAGAGACAGGTCAATGTAAAAATTCTTTAAGACAATATGTCTGGCTAGAAGACAAATTCTTAGGTAATCAGATAAACAAAATATCCTAAAATTATTTTAAAAATGGAGGCATATTTTATACAGTATTATTTAGCCATTAGTGTTATCAATCATGAAGGCAATAACAAACATTTCACAACTATCGGGGGCATTCCAAATATTTATACCTTTGTTTCAAATTTCCCTCTGATTTGACCAAGATTCTGTTATGTTAACCAAATTGATGGATACATAAATTCCTTTGAACTCAACCAGGGGAATATTAATTGTAAATATTAAACTAGGTAGTTTTGTACTGTGTGGTCATAGTCTGGTGCTGAATAGCGCCACTCCCTTTCTTTCCATGGATGTCATAGCTGGTGACTAGTGGAGAAAATTCAGGGGATGGGTAGTAGGGACTACCCGTATAACATCAACATCCACCCACCCAACCCGACCCACTATGGTATGCGAGAAGCGCCGATTATCTGCAAAAAAACCCCATTATGGGAGGTTGATGTCCAGCAGAGTATCTCAAGGGCTGATGGCTTGTACCAGTTGAGAATAGAAAACAATTTCTTTGTAAGGGGTTATTAAGTGCAAGTGCAATTATGGTGTTATAATATATTCATTCATGGTGGTAACAGTTTCTCATTTCTTTGTCTTTTCTCTGAAGTTGTTAAACTGTTAATGTTTTAGCATATTTCTTATCTTTCTTTTACTATACATACTTCGTTTTTAAAGTAAATTCACACATAATAAAGTTTAATGACGTTTTAAAACATAATTAACTCAGAAGGAACATGATAAATAATAATAAAAATAAATGTAAGTAGGTATTGTCTGCTGTAAAACCAGTAGTATTTTACAACAATCAACAACAAACAACAAATTATGTGCACAATATTTTTAATGATTTTTTCTCACTGAGAATATAATAAGCATTTTCAGTGATATGTCATCTACATACCTGTTGTAGTTTTTCAAAAGAGAATCTTATTTTAAGAATTATGTTGAACGAAATCGAAGGTTTAACAAAATGTTCATGTGCGCCAGCGCAAAGTTCAAAAACTCGTATCTCGTTTGACGTAGTCATACGGGGGCAAGCTTCAACGCGCTGTTAATTCTAATCTACTGTACTCAGTCAAGTACTGCCAGTATTCCGAGTCAGTTGAATATTCAGTTTGTGCGCGAACGTGCGATAGACCGCACGTGTCGTCCGTCTACGTTCACTCCTTTGTGACGTCTGGGAATGAGAGTTTAAAATCGCAAGTCCATTGTGTTTGTACAAAATGAAAGTGGACAAAGATGTGTGCCTCGCGGGACCCGTGGACACTAAACCGATCATCTCCGACAGAAAGGGGAGCCTGAAGGTGACCATCACCCCGGCGCAGCATAAGACCCTCACGCACCTGCCCAAGAGACCGCCAGTGGACCTGGCGTTCAGCGATTTGACCTACAGGGTGCAAGAAGGAAGAAAAAGCAGTAAGTACAATTTACTTAAAATTCCAAAAGAAAAAAAAAACGAGTAGAAATATTCAAGTAATATTGCGGTGAGTAGGTAATTATTATAAAGCTGACTAAGGAAACAAAACGAATGCATTAAACATGAAATTGGATCTTATAATATAAAGACCTCATTCTGAGAATCCAGTTAACACTCGCATTCCATATTATAAGTATTTGTGTTTAACTTGATAATTTATTGACGGGAATTAATGTAATTTACATAAGCCCAAAACACAAATAATCATTATCACAAATAGACAAAGTGTTGGGTGTATCCTTCTCCATCAAATACAAATTTTCTAAGAAATTTAGTCATATTTTATTTTTTTCATTAACCCATTAATACCCATAACCTTTCGGCCAAATACGCACAATATATCCCCGTAGGGTAAAGGTCATAATCCATGTGAGGCTGGCTGCTGCTGCGCAATGACAGGCTTTTGTCTCCTCTTCATAGAGCTTGTTTTGTCTACAACAAACAAACACAAATAATCATTATCACAAATAGACAAAGTGTTGGGTGTATCCTTCTCCATCAAATACAAAGTTTCTAAGAAATTTAGTCATATTTTATTTTCTTCATTAACCCTTTTACCTTTATACCCATTACCTTTCGGCCAAATACGCACAATATATCTCCGAAGGGTAAAGGTCATAATCCATGTGACGCTGGCTGCTGCTGCGCAATGACAGGCTTTTGTCTACTCTTCATAAAGCTTGTACCTAGGTTTTCCTTGCGTTTCCTTCATATAAAGTTAGTGGCATTTTTTTAATATGCACAACGTTTTGAACTCGTATGAGTTCTAGCAATCTAGCATTTCAATATAGGTGCGAGAGGCCACTATTTCTATTACTGGTATAATTGCTAAAATATTCAAGTGCGTACAATTTGACGCAAAACATCATTCTATTATAAAATAAAAACATGTAGCAAATGTTCCAAATTCCCTTTGGCATTGTGTATTGCAATTCCTTTTTAAGGATTTTTGGGAAGTCGATCCTATGAATTCACTAACTATGTCCAATAATTATAAACTAAAACATAAACGTTTTTTAAAGTCATAGCCCCA
>MOOZ01005862.1:15923-32040 GCA_002930495.1 Cecropterus lyciades | reverse complement strand
TGATAGGATGTCCAAGGTCGCTTGCAAATTATTGTTTAAATAGTTGATAGTAATTTTATTAGTACCGGAATGAGATAAGATGAATCAGATACTAAATTAAAATGGCTTATACTGATGTGTCGCGATAAGAGAGGTACTAAGACATATACAGGTCGCCCCTAGACTAGGTGGGCCGAGTACCTGAAGAAGTCAGCGGGAAACCGTTAGATTCAAAAGGCACAGGACTGGTTAGAGTGGCGCCGTTTAGGGGAGGCCTATGTCCAGTAGTGGACCTCAAAGGGCTGATGGATGGATAGAAGACATATAATAGGGGAGTTTTGGGACACTTGATCCTTACGGGACTCTAGGTACACAAGATTTATTTATTTATCTATTATGAGGTATCTTTATTTAGTATTTGGCTAATTGGTTGAGACACGGGCATACTGAATGAATTTAAAGAGGTATGGACTACTACAATAATATTTTAGGTGCATTATATTTTTATGTTTTCTCGCCGTGACACTTCTCGATAATGTGATGTGATATTACTACTGATCTACGTTGTATGAGCTGGCTATACAGTGTCCGAGCGAAGCTTGAATTTGGCCGAAGCCAAAGAAGATTATTCGGCTATTGTCACAAGCTTCGGTCGAAGCCAAAGCCAAAGCCGAATGTTTAAAAACCATAAGATAATCAGTTTCAAATTGTCTAAAAATGAATGATATACCAATTGAAAAACTTTTGTATATAAATGTTAATGATTATTATATTTAAGTAACATATAGAGCTGATTCAATTTATTTTGCAACTTGTGGAGAATGACAAAACTTGAAATAATGCAAATTTCAATCACAACAGGCAAAGCAAATTCACTCCGGAGTGTGCGCTTACCTCTGCACTTTACCATTTCAATTTTGGGTACGAATATTTGTATACAAATACTTCGTTATAGTTTGTTCAATTTTGTCGTTTGCTAGAAACCTTCGGCTTCGGCCAAAATGGACCGAAATTGGCCGAAGATGGCCTAAGCCGAAGCCAAAGCTTCGGCCGCACACTATTGCTACGTTTGTTTATATTTATAGTGTTCAATAAAGAATATTCTATTCTATTCGATAGTATTTTGTATTAGGTCTATTTTATTGTTTGATTACTTGGTACTCGTAGTTGTCGCCCGCGTAACGTGTTCGGTCAGAGAGAACTCGTATATATTTCACAATTCTTAACGCGTTTATATTAGAGAGCGTCTTAGACTGATGATATCTCTTACTGTGTATTGAGGCAGAAAAGTGATTGATATACATACATATATGTATATGCATTTGAGATCTTTATAATAATACGTCGCACGGAAGAGTGTGAGGGTTGATGAAACTAAAGTTTATATAGAGAAGTGTGTAGAAAGATTAAATTTTTACGTTTAAACTGACATAAGACACATAAGTTACATGTACAATCCATAACTGTCATATTGTTGGCCACGCGTCTTGAGAACGGTGTAAGCTAGCCCACCTTATAATAGCGGATTGATGGAGTTCAAACAACATTGAGAACAGCATGAACTTCTCACACATGTCATCTCATCATCATCACCGTCATCATCTCGTGACGTTTCCTTTATCGTCAAACAAAAATATTGATAATGTTAATTGTTGATTTCAAAAATAAAAGGACTATAATTCAAGTTCGAATTTCATACCATTTTTATTTTTAGGTTATCACTGTTTAAACATTCAATGTAGAAAGAAGACTGAAATTCTCACCACGTAGGTCCTTCATAACCTTAATCTTATTCTTAATAACATTGTAGTGCCTTGATATTATATGGAGATTTCTTTTGCGATATGCTTGATAAACACATTAATCATAGCCAATTATAAAATGACATACTATGTCTAAGCTAATAGGATTTTTTCCTCGTCGCTAATGATATTTGTGTCATTGCCGTGACTATTTTATGTTGATGCGTTTCTAACTTAAACGTAATGTCATGGTTTTTAATTATACTCTATTACATGGATAATATATACCTATGAATGATATACAGTATTAATGTAATTGACGTCAGTTTGTTAGGAATTTAAAATTTAGATCAAGTTTTATGTTACCACATTAGGTGCCAGTAGTTTTATATAAGGGATTATATAAATTAATTTCTATGTTTTAACGCACATATTGCTTAATGTGACAAAATTGTCTCAATTGTTAGTGATGAAACCCTTATATGTCAAAGCTCACTATTATGGCAATTTACATTAGCAAGGTAATTTGGCAAACTCGGAACTCTCCCAACATTACCATTTTACCTCATTGTAGACGCTCTAACTTTACTTTTCGGGCAAGCAACATCTTTGCTTGACCGAATTGACTGCAATTCTATAGAGGGTTTATGGATGTGCATGGATGGATTTCAGGATGTATGGATAGCAGTGACCATTTATCATTAAGTAGTCATTGTAGGCTTTCTTAGTACTTTAATTTCGAAAACATAAAATGATTTGTTATATTTCTGCAAACAATCTCTTGTGGTACCCGTAAGAAAATACAAAATTCTATTCTCTAAGATTTGGGATGTAAATCGTTTCGGCGTATAATAATTAGAAACAATGTTTTGGACAATCGTTTATTTCATCAAGACTTAGTTGGCATTCATTTTGATATTTCACTTTTTGCACTGCGTGTAAACGCTTCGCTGGTTTGTGGCTAAAGTTTTTGTTTAAAATTGTTCATGTTCTCACAATTTCTATTATATATATATATATATTAAGTGTTATTCATATTCAGATAATTTATTTGATTGTTCTGCGCTACACCGACTAACATAATTGTTGATGGACATCCACGGGTATTGTGTTTTGAATAATGTCCTGAATAATAGGTCTATTTTTAAGCTAATCTACATATTTAATATTAGTCGGTTTGATTCGTTGCATTATATCAAACTTTTTGTCCCTCGATTATTTCGGGGGTTTCCCTTCATAACTGGAGATTAGGTATCGTGTACGTATACGTCAGTGTCTAACTTGTTTTTGACGTTATTGAGTCTTAACATTTAATCAATTATAAAACGAAGTCAAAAACCAGCCAGACTTGTGAATAAATGTTCAAAGCACAGAACAGAAAATGTATTTACTAGCTTACAACATAATTCTCGATGGCGTTCAACATTGCTTAACTTTCTACATCGGTGTATACAGAACATTTTTTTAGCAAACAGTCAGAAAAACTTAAATTACGTCAATGTAAACTTACGTACGTACTTACGTACGATTTTGTGAAAATTTTAAAATAAAATTCATATGATTTCTCATAGCTCTCACTGTTGAAGGTCAAACACACATTTGTTGTTTTGCAACCATCATTATTTTGTGCCCCTTACCACATTATAAACAATAAATTATTTCGTTTCGTGTCATTAACCTAGTACTTATTTGTGGCTCGACTTTAGAATCATCATCTCAAAACTTATTTCTGCCTTGTAAAAGGAGTGATACTGTGTTGGTGTTTTCTGGTTTGTTTTTATTACATCTGAATAATTGTGGCGTTTTCCTAAAATTGTTATCGCGATTATTTATATCCAGGACACCAAACCTCCAAATCCTTCTTTAAACTTTTTGTCTGTTTTTTTTGCGATCAGTGATAAAATTGATGGATTCAGAAGATATCCAGTAAAGTAAGCACACACTTTCTTCTCTCACTAAAATACAGCTGAAATACATAAGTTAAAAACATAGTTGATAGGTATTGTAAATATTTTTATCGATTTTTCGCAATAACATGTGTTATATTTTCCTTGACCTTTAGTTACTACGTAGTGCTACGATTTACTAATTTCAAAAGCCGTATCGTAGAAAATGAGTACATACGAGATAGGTATTAGAATCATTCTTATAAACAAGCTAATAAAATTTTCGGTAAATCTATTTTGTATCTAAGACACGATTCGGATTATGGTCACTATACAAAAGTTACAAATATTTTGATCGTTTTATTTCATTGGTACCTGTAATTCACTTAATGCGCAAATAAAATTTAAAAAAATGTTCGAGACATTTCTTGAGACGACATTACTTGTAAGATATGGGCATCTCTCAAGGGACGTTGTTGGGGCCGATTATCTTAGCCTTAACCTTTTACACATAAATTATATCAGTTGTAAGAACCTATTACAAGTAATTTTACTTCTCTTTCTTTTCAAGCGAAAATTATTTATCGGAAATGACCGTTTCCTGTCGTTTTGTGATTAAATTTACTCTTTAATGATTGCAGTAGGAAATATCAGGGGCGTCGTTATTGATAATAATTTAACATTAACGCATTTCGTTACTTTGAGGAAGTAAACGTAGTTAATTCGACGATTAAGTTTAAAATTCCAAAAAAAAGAAGTTATTTCTTGTATTGCGGAACATATGAAACGTAACGTCCTTGCTTCGATGGCGGCTTGCAAGTTAAACGAGTTTTTAATTATCACATTACGACAATCCTGATCTGCTTACCGTACACTGACGATATGTACGGTTTACACTAGTTAGTTATTATTTTGGTAGCTACGATGGGATGAGTGGTTTTTGCCTTTCAGGATCTTTTTAATGACGGTAGAATCCATCAGTGTACCCACTGCTAAGGAACCTTCGCTTATTTCTGCTTTATAACAGCATAGTCAAGCGCTGGTGTATGCTGGTTTGAAGCATGTGTACAAGGTCTAGTCAGGACTAGGCGTTCCACTCTAGTTTTTAGGGGTAGTAATAAATGTGTGGTGGACATCAGGATTATAATGCTAAATTCGTATAATTACAGATGTTTATGGGCGATACATAATGGCATTTGCATATTCATATGTTACAAATTAAAAAAAATCTATTTTACATTTTACAAAAAAAAAACCTTTTTTGTAATTTTAAACAATGTTTCTGTTTTAAATACTTGCGTAAAAACTGTAGGTTAGCACTAATAGTTAAATGAGAAAACAATGTTCTAGTCGTTAACAACTAAGAGGCATTTGAAATAATTGAGATTGAAGCTATTAGAACAGCTCCATTTTCGCTTTTCGGTTTATGTTTTGGCCTATTTGGTAATTAATGTACCAGATGCAACCAGGTGGTTTTTAGGGTTACGTGCCTAATGAGTAAAAAGAGACCCCATTATTAAGACTCCGCTGTCCATCTGTTTGTCTGTCTGTCATCAGACTGTAACTCATGAACCGTGATAGTTAGACAGTTGAAATTTTCACAGATGATGTATTTCTGTTGCCGCTATAACAACAAGTACTAAAAACAGAATAAAATATGTTTTTTACGGTGGACTCCCATACAATAAACGTGATTTTCTTTTTGCCGTTTTTCATAGATACGGCGGTACGGTATGCTTCGTGCGCGGGTTTGACTCGAACTTGGCTGGTTTTTTATTTAATTTAATTGTATTTACTGATAATCGGCTCAGTTAAACAGGATTCAACGAACAACTGATGGTGAAAACCCCAGCCTGACGACCCGTGTGGCCATTTATTATTTAGTGGGGTCCAGGTCAGATACTGGGCCAGCCAGACATCTTATAACTGAATTTATGTTCTGGGTTTGAGGGTATGTCACACTTCTTCGTGTGACAATCACGACATAGGGGATCATCTCAGTAGGATCCCCGAAACTTAGACAAAACTAGGAAACGTCGAATGTCAAATATAACGTTTTATACTTTAAATACGTACTTTTACGCGTATTATATTGCATTTTATATTTGCAGCTACTAATGACATTTATTCGTGTCAATACCGTTGTCATTGTTTTGTCTGTATTGATTTTCATAAGGAATTGTTAATATAAAATGGTAATAGGTATACGACTAGTCCACTTAGTGTTCAACGTTTAACCTAATAAATATTTATGTTATTTATTCCTAAGGAATGTGTTTTGCTCTCATTCAATTAGAGCTACGAGCGAGCGAGCAGTTTACTATAAACACACCAAATTTAGCTTTACCCGAGTACTCGTTTTATATTAAAATGGATTACTATTACGATTATGATAATAATCTTATATCATATAATTATGACATCAAGTTTGACCCTTATAATTTCGTATGTTAAACACATTCGAAGGTGGTAGAACTCTTTGTGGTTCGACTCCGGAAGCACCACCGCCACATCTATTTCTGCCTAATAACAGCAGTGTTATGCGCTGTTGTGTTCTGGTCTGAAGGGTGTCGTAAGGGAGACATACTTTTCCGAGGCATTCCATCTTAATCCTCAGGGTTAGCAACGCATCTGTGGCTAACCTTAGGTGAGACTTTGATCTTACCTAGGGTTGATTACGGGTGTCCATGGGCGGCAGTGGCCCCTTATCATCAGGTGGGCTGCGTGCTCGTTTGCTACTTCCATACTATTAAAAAAAAACATATCATGGGTTCACCCCTTTTGGTTTTTCTTTCCTATTATTTGTTAGGATATTCGCCATAATAATAATTACTTAATAATAACTGCTATCTATTACTTACAGTTAAAAAAATAGCCTTTCAAAATTGGAATACTCGTACCTACTAAGATACGCTGATTTACGGCCGAGATAGTATTCAAACAATATTGAGGCGTTCTTTCTTTAGAGTAACTGGTATGTTAAACTTGAGACTTTTTAGAGGGTAGTTGACTAGCACATTGGTTGAAACCTAATGACAACCTTCTAAAATATATTCTTGTTAATCCTTTGACCTTCTCCAATGGTACTATGCATCAAAACGATTTGTTCAAATGAGAAAAATACTATTCACAAGACGTCGCGAAGGTATGGAAAAATCTTAATAATGTCAATGTCCTTGAGATAAACTGTGAATAATTTATTTTAAGATTGGAAATTAATACTTTGTACAAGAAACGTATTTCTTTGATAGCATTTAATTCATGCGCGTTCCGATTTCAGGGTAAAACTTAAATATATAGTGGTAATTAAATATTTATATTGTTTTTGTTCTGGTGATGCAGTGATAATAATTAATTGTGCTTTATTTTAATAAAGATTAAGATAACAAAGTGATGTGTATGTAATTAAAGTATCATCTTTGTTCCATACAAAGATGATACGAATTTGAAAAAATGTTATAATAATACTGACTGCTTAAAACAAGTTAATTAAAATGGATAAAAACAAATATACTACAATAATTAAATATACATCATATATTAAAAGGTGCCGAACGCGAATTCTAAATTTAATATGGCGGACGCTCCAAGATGGCGGCCCAATAATTATTTTAGAACTCCGTGGTGTTGGTATTAAACGAAAGGATTTATGAGAAAAATAACAAAGCTTGATGTTTAAAAAATATACACGTATAAGTTTATTATAATTATGAATACCACTTACAATTTTATCACAGTATCTGTTAATTTAAAATTAATCAGTAGGCATATAATCTTAATTATTTTGTAAGCTAATTTAATATTCAATGATGAAAAAATCATGAACATGCATGATTAAATAACAACGCGTAGAGATTTAATTATAAGTATAACTTTGCATATTTTACTATAAATATTCCACTTCCTATTAATTAATTTATGGTCTAATTTATATTTATACATGTGGATGGAACAGTTACATTTTATATGTATTTTATTGTATATTAAATGTAATCAATTCTTTGTAATATTGTAAACACATGAACATTCGTTTCTAGATTTGATAATACAAAAGACACTAACACACTTAAATTCTACTATTTTATATCTTTATATATATATTTTTCTTTATACGTGTATGTCATTGGACTCCTCCTAAGTGGCTAGTCAGATTTAAAAACATTTTTTTGTGTGTCTTCTGGTGGGTCCGAGAATGGTTTAGATTCACAATTCAATTCACAATTCAATTTAATTTAATATTCAGATTTTTATTCTTTCCTAAGCCTTATCCATACTAAAGATTAAAGCTCATCTGGACATAATGGGATCAATTGGATCGCATACGCCCAGGTGGGGTTCCACTCCATACATGGAAGTACTACAGAGATTCCAAAACAAGATACTGCGGATGTTGCGCAGTATTGTAGCGTTGTCCTTCCTATTTGAAATTTATCAGACTAGCTTCCCGCGGCTGCGCCCGCTTCGCGCACATTTACCACCTTATAAATTACCCTATCTGTGAACTTAGATCATAAACTATCGGTGTGCCAAATTTCAGCGAAAACTGACCAATCGTTTTTGCGTAAAAAAGTAAAGTACACACGTCCTCACAACATATATAAATAATATTTGTAACATGTCCAATTCACTGCGCCTATATCTTAAAGAAAATATATGTTTAAGAATCAGCACCCGGAAAACAAAAACCGCATCAAAATCACCCGTTTAGGAGCTACTTTTCTACAGTCAGACACAGAGACAGACAGACAGACACACAGACAGACAGACATAGCAATCAAACTTATAACAACCTTCTTTTTGCGTCGAGGATTAAAAATCAAGTAAAACATTCTAACGTTACAAATCTTGTCACCAGGACATCTGGCATGGAGGGTAGCATCACAGTGAACGGCATGGAGCGGAACCTGTCGAGTTTCCGCAAACTCTCCTGCTACATCATGCAAGACAACCAGCTCCACGGCAACCTGACGGTGGAGGAGGCCATGGCGGTTGCGACTGCCCTCAAACTGCCAACTGCCACCACCAGAGCGGATAAGGAGGAAGTGGTGAGTTTGATTTTTAATTTAATAATTCTAAACTTACCTAACCCTAGTGGTAGAAGCCAGGTACCTTGGTGAAATTAATTCTTCGTGATTCGACTCTGAAGCACCACCGCCACACCTATTTTACTTAACAGAAGCCGTATTAAACGTTGCTGTGTTTTGTTCTGAAATAATCATAAACAGAACTAGCAAATATAGCAATTTTCCATCCAAATTCAACACGACAACTCTATTACCTTGTATTACAGATCCACGAGATCCTCGAAACCCTGGGCCTGTCAGAGCACCACAAAACGATGACTTCGAATCTCTCAGGTGGTCAGAAGAAGCGACTCTCAATCGCCCTGGAGTTGGTCAACAACCCGCCTATAATGTTCTTCGATGAGCCCACGTCTGGTCTCGACAGTTCCTCCTGCTTCCAGTGCATCTCGCTGCTAAAGACTTTGGCTAGAGGTGGAAGGACCATCATCTGTACGATACATCAGCCGTCGGCCAGGCTGTTTGAGATGTTTGATCATCTGTATACTTTGGCTGATGGGCAGTGCGTGTACCAGGGCAGCACGGGAAGGCTGGGTATGTGCTTAAATATTCTTGTAAAGTAATCACGTTGTAAGTCAAAGATAGGGGGGTCATACATAAATCATGCGAAACCAAAAATAAAACACGATAAGAGGGTCACGATGAGGGGGTCAATAAAGTGTGACATGGTGTGACAGGGGGTGGGAGAGATACTAAATTTCGTGACGTCACACTTCAAATATATTTAATTATTAAAATCTCATTTATACTTTGAGAACAGCTATTTTAATTTAATAATGTTTATGTAAATTTGCAAAATGTGACATCACACTAGTAAGGGGGAGGGTCTCACAAATGTTACCACCTGTGACACGGTGGGAGGGGTCAAAATGTCGGGAAATTCCTGTGACGTAACTTATGAATGGCTCTAAGGTCATTAGTCTAAACGTCGACACATTATAGTCCTACTACTGAATCCCGTACTCAACTTCTCGATACACACAGAATACTTGTACCAAGACCTCTATCTGGTTTAATTTTATTCATATATTCATTTTGGAATACCTCAAGGTAGGTTTATAGGGTGCTCTTTATATTTAAAAACATTTTGTGTGAGTCAATCCTGGACGTTGGCGATAATGTGCGTTCAGCATATAATTAAAGGTATTGAAAGATGTTAAAATAAAATTATCAAATGTCCCTGTGGTTCGGAAACCTCTGCGGGTCAGACTGAAGAACAAACAAAAAATAGGATGGTTTTAAGATACAATCGGTTCAATCGTTTAGGAACTACGTTTCCACAGACAGACAGACAGACAGACAGACATAGCAGTCAAACTTATAACAACCCTCTTTTTGCGTCGGGGGTTAAAAGTAAAATTTGAAATAAGCGATTTCTCAGTTCAATGTGTTATTTTTTTTCAATGCGATTTTGCAACTCTTTTATTTTGGGTCTCGTTACTCGTACGCAGTGAATAACTCCTCAAGGTTTACAAAATGAATTTAGTTTATAGGATGTTGAGTGAAAACGACCTTTAAAATGTAATTTTCTCTTTGTTTGTCCCCTATATACAAAGGATATCTGTAAAGATAGCTGCTTTAGCGATAGCCCCTCTTTTCTTTCATGACGACCGGTCACTATACCTGTCTGACACGCAGTGAGTTCCGGGTTTGATCAAGACTCAAACAGATGTCTGAATGATGAGTTTTGATTGTGTTCTGGGTTTGGGTGTTTGTGTATTCGTCTTTGTACGTTTTGGTACCCACGACACAGGCGAAAATCCTAGTATGGGAAAGATCCTGAGTGTAGAAAGCGCTTTTTTATTCATCTTATGTTATAATTGTATTTCATGTATGTATGTATGAATTTATGTATGTATATATGTTTGTATTTCTATTTACTGCTCACATAAAAATATTGGTATTGTTTTTGCCTACAGTTGAATGGCTGGGCAGCCTCAACCTTCAGTGTCCGTCCTACCACAACCCAGCGTCCTTCATCATCGAAGTATCCTGTGGGGAATACGGGGACAATACCGGGAAGCTGGTTCGTGCTATCGAGAACGGGAAGAATGATATCAGGTATTCATTTTAAAATTTCATAATCATAAACGTTTCGCGATACTTATATAGATGGTTGTCTTTGTTATTATTTGATATCAGGTAACAGATTTACTACCTTATCTATACAAATATGTAAAAACGAGATGGTGTGTGTCTGTTTGTTACTCAATCACGCAAGAACTACTGGTCTGATTTACGTGAAATTTTGCATTGATGTAGCTTATTTACCTGGTCAGCTTATTTCGATATTTTGCACTATTTAAAGATGGCGACTATTATTATGTTCCGTAGCGAAGTATGGATATTTCAGATATTACTCAGATAAAAATAAAAAAGTTTTGCATCACTTACGTAAATAGATTTACTTCGATTAATGATGGTTAAATTTTTATAAGATGATTAATTTTTATGATTAATTTTTTTAACATTTAGCGAGCGACTGTGCCCATAGTATAAGTGCTCATCATTTCAAAGTAGATTGCAAGGTATGGCCAAAAAGGTAAACGTGCAGTGTGCATTACAATGTATGGGAAAAAACGTAAGCAATAAATGTTTTGCGGAAACGCAATCAGCTCGTACTAAGGACACAGTTCGGTAGCTTAACCGACAAGATATAATTGCTTTAACAACTATCGATAAGTAGCCAATGTGCGGTCAGCCTTATATTGTCGTTTGAAGCGTATCACGAACCCATTAGACCAACAATATTAGTCCAGTCAACAGGAAACACCCACAACTCAATCAAACTACAAGTCTATACGTGAACGCTTAGAGTATAAAATGTTTATACGTTCGCCATTGAACTTTATTCCTATTAAAGACAAATATAATGTTATCGGTAGAAATAAATGACGAAGCGGTGTTATCACGTATGCTAAGTCGATTGTAGGACAGCAAATGGACATTTAATCGCATATAAATTTATATATAAAAATCGATTACGGATTTTCCTCACGTGTTATTTTATTTATTCGTTAGTAATATGATCCAGTTAATTTTTCTCGAGACGTTTGTTAAGTAGCATAATAATATCCTAATCGATTTTCTGTGTTCTATGTATGACTTTTATAACGTTGTAGATACCGTGGGGAAAAATCTGACTAATCGTCCTGGGTTCGATTTTCCGTCAGAAATATTAAAATACTAATATGTATAAAAAACGCCTTTGTGCGTATATGTTATCGATGATTTTGTTTGGCGGATAAAAATCAATAACGTAGTCACGTAACGCCACGTAACGTAGTCAATGACTCTCAAAGCACTTAAAGTCTAATTTTGTGCTATTGACACAGACGTACGACACTCAAATCTATCGCTTATATTTGGCGAACAAAATACTTTAGAGGACTGCGAATAGGAAATAATAATAATAAGTTTTGTATTTTTTTGAATTTTTGTCTGACAGTTTGTCTGTGTGTTTGAAATTGCATCAAACAAAAACCATAAGTATTTGTTTTATTAAAATCCGTCTGCTTCAAGAAAAGTTATTTCAATTTGCAGCGTATGTAACGGCGGGACACATCTGATCTAGAATAAAAGTCTTTATTAGTCATTTTAGTACGTATAATAATGTATGAGATCATCAAACCGCTATGTTTCTAGCTCTACTTTGCGGGAAGTAGTAACCAGTTAGTAGTCAATTAAAATCGTAATGAATCCTTATTATATTATTATATCATAAATATATTATGATATAATGATATGATTACATAAAAATTGTGGAGGTAGTTATTACTTTGTGTACGTCTTATTTTGATATTCAGTATGGAAAGGAATGAACGCCTATATGACTAAATGAATTACATGTTCATCCTACTAATATTTTTTTTCATATACTACGGAAGTAGCAAACGAGTCTGCAGCCCACCTGATGGTAATTGGCCACTGCCGCCCATGGACATCTGTTATCAACCCTAGTTATCATCAAAGTCTCATCTAAGGTTAACCACAGCTGCGTTGCTACCCCTGAGGACTAAGATGGAACACCTCGGAAAAGTATGTCTCCCTTACCACACCCTTCAGACCAGAACACAAAAGTGCTTAACACTGCTATTATTAGGCAGAAATAGGTGTGGCAGTGGTGCTTCCAGAGTCGAACCACAAAGAGTTCTACCACCTTCAAAATATTATTATAGTAGTATAGTCTATGAAGATAGATGCATGGATATTCGTTTCAGTTACTAGTTGAATTTGGATGAAATTTGACACTCCTAAAGGGGTTGTTGAATAAGGTAATTTTTTTGTGAAAACTCGTCAATTTTGATTCAAAATCAATGACAATTTCTATTTGGAATCCCCTAAGGGGGTTAACCCTTAAGCATTTAGTAGCGGTCATGCATACCTTTCCTTAACACCAAAAATTGTTGAGTGCATAGTCCATAATTCGTTTTTACGTTAATACATTTCACGTTTTCACTTTAACGGTTCAAAGAGTACCCACTTATTCCTATGATTTATGATCATTATACATATACAAGACAACTAATTATGAATGAAAAGCGATCATGAGATTGTTGCATGCGTTACACCATTATGTTATCAGAGTAAGAGGTTAGGGGAGATGAATATTATATTCGCTCAATGATAGGTAGGGATTATCTTGTGTTTTTATCGCCTTTATACTATTTTCATCCTCATTTAATCTGAAGGTAGTAGAACACTGCAGTTGGAATGTGGTAGAATTAATGATTCTACCTCGTCACGAGTTTGTTATGTTATTGTTACTGGATTTATTATTAATGTGATCTTTAAATATCATAAGAATTTAGGCTATTGAAAAACGCGCCGGATGATTGCGGATTGGTAGACTTCACATGTGTACATACTTCCGCGAATGGAGTGGAAAATTTAAATGTGATCATGTGTAGTGTTGTCAAATGTATGACACATTTTTTGCTTAATTTCAAGCGCAGGTGTGTTTTTTTTAAGAGTATGACACACATACATACATAACACGATGTTTAAATTTAATTTCTATATGTGTGTATATTTCAACTTGATAATAAAATCATATTTTTAAACAGAAAAATACGACAGTTAATTACCGGGCATTGAACCGTTTGGATTGACACAGATTAGGGGAGGCCTAGGTCTAGCAGTGGACTTTCAAGGGCTGATGGATGGATGAAAACTTTGTATATTTGTTAGGTTCTGGTCCTTGTTGTCATACATAGTTCTCAGGGGTAGTATCTATCAGGTAAAACTCCTCAGGTAACATGCAAGCCTTATCTGGAGATGATTACGTTGGCTGTGGTCACTTACCTCCAAATAGACTGTATACTCGATTGCTATAAAAAAAAAAGAAAGAATAGAAACTGATCGCTCTCCCTCCTTTATTTCTTCGTTGCTCAATTATTCTAGACACTTTTACACAGATAACTGTGAACATAACTAGGGCGGTATTACTTAGTAAACTCTTTAATTTACGAAGTAATGCAATGTAAGTGTTTAAATTACGAAGTAAACAGCAAGAGATAGGAAAAAATAGAAAAATCTGATTTTTTCGATAAGAATAACAAAAAAATGTTGACACTACAATTCTAACTTCACTATCCCTCCCCAGAAACGGCATGCCCTTCCCGAAGTCGGCGGAGTTCAACAACAAGAAGGACATGGATGCGTCGCTGAAGGCAAACGGCGAGTGGAACAAGAACGATCTCGCTCAAGTCCAGGAGAAGTTCAACGGCGACGGTGTTCCCAACGGTGCTAACGGGACCAGTAACTTGCAGAATGGCATACTGCAGTATGCCGCTAACGAAATCGCTAAGGGTAAAGGTAAGAATAGTGTTTTGTGTTGTTTCATTGACGAATCGTCAGAGTTAAAAGAGCTATAAGAAGAAAAAAGTGCTACAATCGCGTGATTAATGCGTTACGAATTGTCTCCTCGCTAAAGGTAAAGGTAAGAATGGTATTTTCTGCTGTTTCATTGGTGAATCGTCAGAGTTAAAAGAGCAACAATAGCATCCTACAGTTCGTTTACGAATATCGTACCCGCGGGGCAATAAAATTAGCGAAAGAAAGAACGTATGTCTCTGTTGCACTGCCTGGAAACTGTGACGATGATGAAAGACGTTGGTGCACTGTAAAGGTAAGAATTGTCTGTTCTGTCGTTTCACTGTCGTAAATCGTCGGAGTTAAAATACCTAAATAAATAATACAAACACGCAAAAGAACGAGTATACGGGGCATATTGTGGTTTCTTTCGCACTTATTGGGGAGGGTGTTGACGAGAAATCGACGATTTCCTGTGTCATTATTATTATCAATAGATATGTGTATTCATGTGTATATGCTTCAGGGATACATACTTCATTCTGTTTCAATACCACATAAAAATTTACTACATTATTGGGTGATATTTTTCAATAAAACAAGGAAAATGTGGTTTACCGTTACCGCAAAAGTTACGTAACAAAATATTTATGAATAATATGTAATAAAATGGAGGTATACAATTTATCTGTCGAACCCGGCTCTGCAAACAGGAAGTTATCTGGTTAGCTAGTCACCTTTGACCCGAGATAGTGACATGCGCAGATTGGCGATCTAATGCTCTATCATGAAGGTCTGTCCTGGCCATCGTTCAGAGCTATAGACAATATACTGACTTGGCCATAAGAGCCAAGGGCTTTTTGTCAGACTGAAGTAGCAAACGAGCATGCTTTCCACGTGATGGTAAGTGGTAACTGTCGCCCTTGGACTGAATAGGGATTCTATCTAAAGTCGATCGCGAACTACTCCCTAAGATTAAGATATTCCCCTAAAATATTCCCCTAAAGATATAAAGATATTCCCTTAAAGATATAAGTAAGCCGTAATTAAATAAATCAGTGGCGATTAACCCTTGTGACATGACATGATATTGTTGAGTTTAACAGATTATGTTGGCGCCACTTTGTTTAGTGTTAGAGCCGTAAGATTTATGTATAATGTATAAACGATATACACAAAACTTAGAACAGATATTTGAATTAGTTATTTAGACGTTTTTTTGCCTGGGAATCGATTTCCTACAGCGCCGGACGACAAAAAAAATAAGTCGGCTTATCTCTGTTTTTTCTGTCTCATCATATGATAAGAGAGGTCCGGAATTAATACTTCGAAATTTGTCCTGTTTTGAAATTTTTCCTTGTCTTGATACCTTTATGCGAGAGGCGTGTTCGGATTCCTACTCTCCGAGAGGTTATATAGTCAATATAATTTAGTAGTAACAGATAATTTAGGCAGTTATTCTATCACTTATTATTTGTTATTATCTATCACTTGTTATTATATTTTGAAGGTGGTAGAACTCTTTGTGGTTCGACTCCGGAAGCACCACCGCCACACCTACTTCTGCCTTAATAATAGCAGTGTTAAGCACTTCTGTGTTCTGGTCTGAAGGGTG
>MOOZ01005862.1:1085-11669 GCA_002930495.1 Cecropterus lyciades | reverse complement strand
GGAGAAAAAAATTATTGAAAGATATAAGTGGGAAATTATTTGAAGTACTTAAGAAAATTAATATAATTACATAATTTCATTATAATTATATATATCGAAAAAAAATATGATATGCAATGTTAACTAACGGGGGCAATCATATCATGTAAAATAGGCGGTGATCTGGTTGGCACTCCTCAATCTAGATTATTATGGTATCGAAACCTGAATTTTGTATGTATTTATGTTCATTTGCTCGCACTTCACATATGCTCCTGAATTCATAAAATAGAACATTAACAATAAATCATTTAAAATAAAATCATTTCATACTGAACGAAACGTTACGTCGCTTAGTGCAATGAGGACGAGGCTAATGGCCAATCATAACTTTTCATTTCATTTATGAATATACTGTCATACTGTCATGTACAAAAGTTGTCATAAAAATGTCAACTACTGACATTCATCGACAGTGTATTGGACGTTTGGAAGCGTCTGTCACAAGTGACTGATGATACTTAGCAATGATCCGTCTGGAGTTTTTTTTCTAATATGGAATTAGCAATTTGGCCACTGCCGCCCATGGATGTCTGTATTCAAATCTAGATAGGAATGCAGTCCTACCGGAGTTCGCCCGTGGATGTGTTGCTATCCTTGAGGACTAAGTTGGAACGCCACAGATAACAATGTCTTCCGTAAGGAAGACATATCCAAGGCTGTTTATAGGTGTTAGGCGAGTCGATACTCATCAACACTCTTCAAATCAGAGTATAGGCGCGCATGCTATTCTGGTGAAAATGGTGTGGCGATAGTGCTTCCGGAGTCAAAATATGAAGGGTTAACCACCTACATTGTGTACTTATTATTTTAACGTTCAATAACTGAGTGTTGTGGAAATTTCGGAAGAGTGAAATTTTAATGGGCGGTGACCAAAAGGGCTGCTTTTTCCCCCATTTAAAAGCTATTTTAACCGACTTCAGGAAAGGAGGAGGATCTCAATTCGACTGCATCTTTTTTTCTTGTTAAATAACTATATTATAACATCTTGCAGTCCCTCTGGAAATGCCGGTGCTCATAAAGGAACACTTCAACCGCTGGTACTCGCTTCGATCCTACTATGTTGCCATCACCGTCTCAGATATACCCTTCCAGGTAAGAATGAAATAAAAGAATTACATTTTCGCTTATAAACTTTATTGACGTGCCAAAGGGTCTTGAATAGCACCACTCCTTCACTTCCCGTAGATGTTGTAGACCACTTTGCTGTCGATCTCCTAGATTTTGTTAAATCTAGGATATTTCCTAAAACGACCATACTGCCCATCGGCAGTAGCCACTTTCTGTATAACTTAAACATCCATTGTCTACATCGATAACGCATCTCAAACGCAGTGACTATTCACTACCCCGCCCATACAACCCCTAATGGGGGTTGGGGGGGGGGGTCCACCACTGGACCCCCCAGTAGTGGATCTCAAAAGACCTGATGAATTCTTTAATGTAATATAATAATGTAAATCTTTAATGGATGTATGTGTGACTATGTGAAAACGTGCGACTGTGTGTATTTATGTAATGACGTGTATATTTGACGAACCGCGTGGTAGAGCGGTCACCATACCGGTCTGTCACGCAATGGGTTCGATCCCCGGGCAAATATAGAAGATATACTATAGATATAAAAATTACTACTACGGGCACTATAGATATAGAAACTCATATAATATTATCAATAAATCAATACAATATTATCATGATGTTTCCCAGGCGATATTCTGCATCATCTACGTGGTGATAGTGTATTTGCTGACGTCCCAGCCGCTGGAGTGGTTCCGTTTCTCGATGTTCCTGTCTTCGTGTCTTCTCATCTCATTCGTGGCCCAGAGCGTTGGCCTCGTCGTGGGAGCTGCTATGAATGTTCAGGTATCATATTTAAAACTCATCATAAGTCATGATATATGAAAGTCTGGTGGTGGTGGTGGTGTAAAAAACTGGTTATTTTGATTAAAGGTGTAAAAAAAAAATTAACAGTTAATTTAAAAGTAATTTTTAATGGTAAAAAATGGTAAAATATTTACTTAATAAATTACTCAATTGTCGTTTCGTTTGTAATGAAAAAATATTAATATTGATTTTTTAACCCGTTTGTTAATGTACTAAAAAAATTGCCGGTTAGCTGTTAGCTAAGTAGTTGGTTAAGCCGCTAGTTAATTAGCTAAGCTAGTTTAGTTTAGTTATTAGTTTTAACTAAGCTGAATTTTTAGTTTTTTTAATTGTTTAGTTTTTATATATTGTATCTCGTGAATTTTCGTTAATTAATTAACAAACTATTCTCCACAGAACGGCGTATTCCTAGCCCCGGTGATGTCGGTCCCGTTCCTGCTGTTCAGCGGTTTCTTCGTGTCGTTCAAGGCGATACCGGTGTACCTCCGCTGGATAACGTACGTGTCGTACATACGTTACGGGTTCGAAGGGACCGCGCTCGCTACGTACTCGTTCAACAGGACGAAGCTGCAGTGTCACCAGGTGTGTGTCTATTCACAATATATGTTTGAGTTTACTCCTTAAGAAACGATTTTCATATACGGCGCCCGGTATGAGAAAAATTTGAGGAGTGAAATCTGTTAATCGAATGACCTCGTTACGTTTTTGGTGCGCAACGTATTGTGCGCGCCTTTCCCTTTTTCATCTGTCGCATAGATGGCGCTGTTTACAACAATTGAAACTTATTTAAATTTAAATTTATTTGATTGCGCCTGTTTAGACAATCGTACTTAAGGAATTAACTCCAGTGATGCGTCGGAGCTGACACACACTTTTTTCATACATCTATGGTTACTCCTTTTTGTGAACTTCACTTAAACCCAAATTCACTTTTCCAGCTGGTAGAACTAGTGTAGTTCGACAGGGCGGTATCGCCGTCACACCTATTTCTAGCGTGAAGCAGTTCTTGCGTTTCGTTGGAAGGGTTTGGTTGCCAGCTCACTTATATATGAGGCGACCATCTCAGTCCTCGGGAGTAGCAACGAATCTGTGATCGTCTTCAGAACCCTTGTTCTATATGAAGTTGCTTACAGATGTCCATGGGCGGTAGTAATCAGTCACCATCAGGTAGACTATAAGCTCGTATGCTACTTCAATCTGATAAAATAGTTTAAAAAGTCCCCTCTCATCAAATCTTAAACAAGTACTTATGTCCATCCGTCACAATTAATGTTGCAAAGACGTGAGATTACCCTTTTTTTATCTCACTTACCTCCCGCCCCTAAATTTATCCTATCGCACTATACTAAAAAAATATCTTAATAAAATAAAAAAAAACAATATAATTAAATAATATCCACGTTGTCGCAACATCATTTAATGGCTATCTTAATTATTTCATTGGCCAAGCACCCGAATTCCTGAATTTTCCAGTGTACACATCACAATTGGAAGCTATCTTCCAATTGATTCGGTCTGAGTTGATCAAAAATAGCGCAACTTGTCTATACAAGTTGCGCTATTCTTGATCAACTCAGACCTACGGTAGTACCATGTTTCTATCTAAGGTTCATTACATGGTGATGAATGGACAGATTCATGGATTACATGCTCGTCTGCTATTTGCGTATTAAAAAAAAGAGCACAAAAAAAAAACAAAAAATCATAGTTTGATTGTTCGTGTCAATATGGTTTAAAGGTACACAATACAGTAAAATATTGTGTAAGCGTTTGTATAGAAAATGCAATAAACGAGATATTAATACAAATAACTGCCGATTTTCCTACAATACATTGTATTCTATTCTACTTGTTCTGTTCTATAGCACCAATAATGAATATAATATATAATTTAATTCACCAACCTACCTTCCCAGACATACTGCCACTTCAAGTACCCAGAGACGACACTGGAGGAGTTGGACATGTTGGACGCAGACTTTACCCTAGATATTGCAGCTTTGTGCCTGATATTCGTCGTGTTACGTGTCTCCGCGTTCCTCTTCCTACGCTGGAAGCTGAGATCCACCAGATAAATGATAAATCTAGATATTATTGCTAAGTGATTATTTAGATTAGACGTACGTTTAAAGTAGGGAACTGTTGGATTTTGTCGGCTTGTACCGCGTAATATACGTAAGGTTAGGGAGTTGAAAGGGTTCGAAGTGTGTCAGGATCTATGGCAAGTCAGACTCAGGCGTACAGAATATCATAGCATGTGTTATTTCTTGTAAATGATTAAAATGCAAGAGTTTAAAAATCCTGTCGGTACTATGGTCACAATAGCAAGATGTCCTAAGAGAATTCTGAGATGAAGATACTTATTTTCGGTCGGAGAAAAATTATGTACAAATATTGGTAATTTCAAAGAATATTACCATTCATATTAAATTCTAGACTAACATAAGTGTTAGTGTTTTTGTCTTGAGTAAAATGATATATTATGTGTCATAAAAATTAAATGATTCTAATGTCTTAACGAAAATGAATCAAATTTTTGATAGAATTTTTCAATCAAATTAATTAACATTGCCATATGTGACATGCTTCGAATGCTATCATATCATTCGTCGGAAGCCTATGAAGATCCAATTTACAGTACAAAGTCGTTGGAACCGTATCGTCCGATAAAAATGATCGAATTGCGATAGACGAAGTATACAAGTAGACTCCTAATGGAAAACATATTTTATGGTAGCACATAAGTCGAATAGCTCTTATGTGAAGCTACAATACGCATACAATTTTTTTTAATATTAGCTCAAATTTATTTTTGTGATAATTGTTGTAAATCTATTTAGTAAACTGTATCGTTCGGTTTAGAAAAAAATATGTGTAAAATGTTTATTGATTGATTGAAGTGTTTATTGATAAAAGAAAAACTAGAAGATAAAAAAATAAAATTTCTATTGTTTAATTATAATTTGTCAAGTTTCTACTTAAAATTTGTCTCATTAAGTTGCATGCTATTTTCCAAATAGAGTACATTCATCCATTGTCGTATATGGAGATGACAGTGTTATTCTCGTTTACAAAAAGTATTACTGATTAGAAGTCTATTTAGTTTGTTCGTCTCTGCCGTTGACTAGGGCGATACGGTTCCAGCGACTTGCGTTAGTTAGCTAGAGTTTTAAGTGAGTTATTGTGATAAGAGGGTATAATATGTTCGAATATAGGAGATATTATTGTATCCGAATGTTTTTATGCACAAAAAGTCCTTTTTCTTACGAATATCTTCGTTTGAACACAAATAATTAGGTCGTTTTTATTAAGTTCAGTATAAATTAATTTGATGGAATGGTTGTCGTATTAACAAATGGAACGTCGGGTTTAATACTTAATTCTCAAACAAAATGTGCTAAGAAAAAAGAAGCCAAAAGACGGCTTCTGTTGTTTAGTTTAGTATTTCGATGACAGAACGATTAAAACTTTATTAATTAAAATTTATTATTAAATTCATACTGGAAACATATAATATTTCGTATTTTTTTCGCAATTGTAGAAAAAAATATGTTTTCATGATATTTTCACATTTTTTGTGATTTTTACGAAACAGCATTATTAACGTTCACTCCGTTTGCTTGGGCAGATGACGAATGGCCCCAAATTGTAGTACTCTTTGTATTTTGTAGCACATTAAGTTTGGATGTTTTTAGAACATACCAGACGACCATTTGTTAGTAAGTCAATGGTCAGTTACTTTCAGCTCGAAACAAATGTGCCTTATCGTTTTTGGATTTTTTTTGAAATATGATTGAAGTTTATGTAAAGCAAAGTGTGATAAAAATGTTAATTTGGTGACTTGGATTTTTTTATAAGAGATTTTATCTCCATATTGAACTTATTCCTTGTTTATTTATTAAAAATATGTTACTTTTATACAAGATTAAGAAATCTTTATGTAATACATCTTTACGTAATATATGACGAAGAGTGGCCTTATTTTTATGCAAAGCGTCATGTAACAGCGAGTAAACCTTATTAATAACTTTGTACTTATGATTCATATGATTAATATTCAATATATTACAATAAATACGAAATGAAATTAGAGCCTAATATATAAATAAGTATATTCCAATAAAGTGTAATATTATTTTTCATATTGCATTAGTATTTTTGGCGAAATTAATTAATATTGCCAAAGAATGCCAATTAGTACAAATTAATTTTTCTCATAGCGAAATCCGTTTTCATGAACTTTAAAGGATATGAAAAATAATTTTTAAAGAAAAATAATTGCTTTAAAATTTTTTTTTTCGTGCAAAAAATTTAAATAGTAGATGATTATAATATGTCATATTTATCTAAGATCTGATGATCTGATTGAACTATTTGTCATTTATTACCAACTTATTAATATTTAAGGTGAGTACTGACCAGAATGAATTGCGTGTAATGTAACACATCGGGAACTATTATTTACTTATCTTATAACTAACCTCTCAGCACTGATAGTCATTATTTAACTCTTTCTATTCCATTTAAACTTAGAATGATAATGAATATATTAAATATTATGTAATGAAATTACTCGTGTCTTATAATATGTCGTGTTTAATATAATCGTAATTTTTTACGGCTAATCAAACTAATACATTTGAAAAAAGCTAACATTTATTTGTCAAAATAGTTATGATATATATAGAACCAATAGTGAATACGTTGTTACATATTGTTACATACGTTTTGATGTATCAAAATGTATGCAACAGTATAGGTTATACTCTTGAAGGTCAAAGTAATTGTAGGATTTTAAATTCAACTCTTATGCTTAGATAAAACTGCTTATCTGAAGGTCACGAAATTAGCTTATTGGATCTCGTTTGACGCTGTAAGCGTCAACGTTGAACATGAAAAATAGATGTGTCTTTTCTTATAACGACACGAAATTTCGTTGCAAATCGTAATGAAATTAGTTGCAATTCGCTAAACACGGACGTTTTTCCTTGTTTCGTGGCCTTTGTTACTAATCTGTTATTCAAGCAAAAGTTCGTTCTGCGAATACTATATCCCGGTTTATATTACACGTAAATGTACCACGTCAGTACCCACTATTAAAGAAATTGTTTCATTCGTTCTCCTTAATGTTTGAGAGATAATGTATCTCTCTTTTTGTATGGTCATAAATCTCCTTTACTGTGAGCGCTCATTCCAAGATTCATACAGGGCCCAATGCTTCCTACGATATATTCATATATTCTATTATAAATTATTATCGTTTGCTTTTCCTCTTGTTTCGGACCGTTTGACAAGTTTCATTTTTACTTAATTAATTATATTCTGCCTTAATATATTGCCCTTTATATGCTATATTTTAAATTTTGAAAGAAGTAAAGATTAAAGCATCTTATTATACTAGTTATCAATCTTAATTATGCTAATAATCATAATATAATAATTATCAATCCTAATTATCAATCAATATTAATTATTGATGATAGATGATTATTAAATTCTACTGTAAAAAATATAATTATGTATCAGAAATTGATTTTAATATACAATATCTGCTAAAGTATGCTATAGCTTATAGTTTATGTGAAACGGTTCGAATCACTCGTATTTAGTTTTCTTTGCTCATTTATTAACGTGTCTTGCCTCGCTGGCTTGCCCGCAAAATGGCAACGTTGGAGACAATATGGCAACTGATTAAATTGTATGTTTAATTTTTATTATACTATAGAAATATATGTTTTTACGATCTTCTCTTGTGTTAAGTTCAGGTGATGTTGTGGTAATAAAATATAATTATTGTAAGTATTTATTTTTATATGACAATGATAATGATAATATGATATACATACAATGCGATAATCAATTAATAATATTAATTTCGATGGCTATCAAGTTGTTTAATAAAAAAATATATATTTTGGGCTTATAGTAGTTTCTAATTCAAAGTGTATTATGTACTGAAAATAAACAATGCGAATATCGAGAAGTAATTCGTCATTTCGTTAATGATGTAAAAAATTGTATATTTTAATAAGTTCAGTAAATAATGTTAAATGTTCAGGTGATAACATACAAAGTTTTACACTTGAAGTTGTCGAGTAACATGATTATAATGTTTTAAAACTATTTGTATCAATCAATGCTGTCATAATTGTTAAAGTATTATAATCATTTCATGTATTTCTTTATGTACAAAGAGTGTATAACGGGGAATATAATATGATTTTGAAAATTTTGCAAGATTGATCCATGACGATGAACGATTATTGTAAACCAAAATAAATCCTCTGCGCTTTGTAATTTTTAACTTATGGTTATATTATTTATCTGTAATTTTCAAGTCATTTTTTATTTAAATTTTGAACACTTTTTAATATGATAATATTATTATCTCTTGCCTTAAGGAAGACTGCGTGTTAAAAGTTTATAAAATCTTTTTTATCTGTATAATACGTAACATACATTTTAATTAGTTACCAAATATTTATAATTAAAAATTATAATTAAAGACTTAATTAGGGAATGTGGTTATTTTATATTTGTACTTAGCTTTGTATTCATTTAGAGCTATTACGGTCCAAATGTTATGGTCAGATGTAGTGGTAATATATGTTTTCTATATTTTTTATTAAATGGTTTAATGTGTATTCCTTTTTTTATTGGCTGAAGTCAGTCGACAGATTTCCCTATGGAGTTATCTGTAAAGTGATAGAACGATAGAAGTATAAAGTACAATTACCCCACATAAAGTAAAGAATAATAGAAGTATAAAGTACAATTACCCCACATAAAGTAAAGAACGATAGAAATATAAAGTATAATTACCCCACATAAAGTAAAATACTTCATTATAAAGTACGAGTGGCAACCCTAAGTACTACGCTTCATGCCAGAAATGCAATCACTGTATTGTTGTTATTCAAAACATCGTTCATTAAAACATTTGATGACGCTACGCAGAAGAATGCAGTGAATTTGATATCCAACCTTACATGGTCATCTACAAATACAAATAGGAAGTCCTGTTTGTAGTCGATAATGATCATGGCATAAAAGGCATGATATACCTGACAAATGATTTAGGATAGTAATTCTAACGAAGAAAACGTAGAACGTAAGTACGTAGTAACGTACGTACACATACGTAGTTTCATAAAAATTGCACGTGCATCGTAAAAAAATGATGTTATGGGGTTAAATGGTGGGTGGGTTGGTTATATAATCCTAAGTTACTTTTCATTCTATATATATTATCGTAAAATAAAATAAAATAAAAATTGTGATGAAATCCTACGTTTGTTTTCATTGACATTGATACTGTTCTTTCAATCATATATGATTCCAAATTAAGGAAAAACATCATAGTTTTATGAATACATGGAAACACTGTTTTCATTTCAGATTGTTACTAGTAAACTACATTACTAGAAAAATAACAATTATTTGAACACTAAATGTTATGGTTGTTCGTTATGTTTACTGAAACATTTTTCTATTATTTGCACAATAGTGACTTGTTTATTGTATTTAAAAGAAGATTAAAATTCTATATGGACCCTGACACAGTTTGAAAAAAATATATATTAGGTTTCTTTAGTTTTGCGCACAACACTGCTGTTACTAGGCAGTACCGTAGGTGTGGCGGTGGTGCTTCCGAAGTCGAACCACAAAGAGCTCTACCACCTTTAAACACACCTAATTTTATTGTAGTTTAGGCTTTCACTGCTTGTTTTGGTAATATGTATATTTGGGGAGGGGGGTTCCACATCTTTTGCCTATTATGAAGCTTGTAACGCTGTGAAAGGCCGGCAAACAAATAAAGTCCAATACACTTAAAAATAAGAAGCTTCATAATATTAGTACCTATAGCTATTACTTTTACTTTACTGTACATCTGTAGGCGTAGGTTGTTGGCGTAGCGCTGACCTGATTTTTGGCGTAGCGACGCTTGCCGTGGCGATGGATTCGCCACACAGTACACACTACTACATATAGACTGTATATAAAACATAGGTAGATATATACTTGAAATTTATATTGAATTTTTGTATTTAATGAAAAAAATATACATTAAATAAATAGTCAACAATAATCTTCTTCCATAAAGTCCATAAAGTCAATTCGAATTTACGAATTATCCTTCTCGAATCGAATCGAATAGTTCGAATTTTCGAATTAATCGAAATTTCCCGCATTATTCGAAACATCCAGAATAATTCGAAAAAAAATCGAATTATTTGAAAAAGAAATCGAATATTAATATTCGATTCGATTCAAACGATATTCGTATAGCCCTAATGTGCCTTATTTGTAACAACCCCTTCAATGTATTTAGCTCTATCATAAAAACGATAAATCATTTACGTTCTATATAAAAATAGACATAATATGATAATAACGTAGGTTGCAATATGTAAAACGACAAAAAATAAAAATCGTAAGAACTTCAAGTAACTTTATTGGTACATAGATAATTAATTCTCGGTTACTTTTTGCCAAATATATGACAAATAAAGTATTAAAAAAATCAAAATGAAATAAAATATGGCACGTACATAGTAGGGGGAGTCCGGGAGACTTACTCAGATGGGAGAATTGAACCACCTTTTAAAACTCAGCTTAATACTCGCGCTAACGATACGTAAAGACGGTCACTGGTAG
>MOOZ01005853.1:127941-144058 GCA_002930495.1 Cecropterus lyciades | reverse complement strand
AAAAAAAAAACCTGAAATTAAGCAAATCGGTTCAACCGTTGAGGAGCTACGTGTACAGACACATAGACAGACAGACATAGCAGTCAAACTTATAACACCCTTCTTTTTGTGTCGGGGGTTAAAAGGTGCTATTATTATGTAGAAATAGGTGTGACAGTGTTACCAGCGGCGTAAAACACAAAGTGTTCTACTATCTTAAAATATTATTACTATCCTACTATAGATGAGACTATTGTCAAGACAATTCTGATAAGATCCAATTCGAAAGGTAGAACCAGTGTAGATTAATTGGACTGTTACCGCTACAATTATTATTATCTTGAAGCAGATTGTACGCTACATCAACGTCATAACTAGTAACATTGTTAAATAAATTATAGGAAAAACCCAAGTGCTTGAAACCATTTTTGACTCATAATGATATACATATATATTTACTGTAAGCTTTATATGTATGATTCTACAAAATAGTCAAGTAAACGTATTGTAATATATATCTGTTTAGAATGGTCTATTTACTAAACGACCCGCGTGGCGGAGCGGTCACCGTACCGGTCTGACACGCAGTGGGTCCCGGGTTCGATCCCCGACCAGACAGAAATCTGAATGATGAGTTTAGGTTTCTGTTCAGCGTCTGGGTGTTTGTGTATTCGACTTTGTGTGTCCATGGCACCCACGACACATGAGAAAATCATACTGTGGGGCTATGAGTGTAGAAAGCGTGTTTAAAAAAAAACGTTATAAATATATATAATTATGTTACCTATTCATCTCCTCTTCATTGCTATTAAGACCAGCATGAAGTGTATATAATGGTTGGATTCCATACTAATAAATTAAGCAATGTTAAATACCACTTAATTGAATCAATAGTTAACTATTGACTCGGTTAAGTGGCATTAAACTGAGCTGATGTAACATAATACCAATATCCATACTTGATATCATATTTACCAAATTACTGCGTTTTTACGTTTTGGTTTGGATTTCATTGGATATTATTTTGGGTATTTTTTAGGATTGGTTCATTTTGTTCAAGCCACAGGAAATGGGCTTGATTTCACTTTCTATGTATATATATATTATTTATTTTTTTTCTTCAATCAACTCTAGGCGGGATTGTAACCATCACTAACCGTGACAGAAGCAGTTAATACATAGCTTCCGTAAGGACTAAATAGGAAAGCATTATGTCTCTCTCATACCCCACCAGCAGCTATTTTAACTAACGTTTTATTTATTGCAGTATATATAATCCATACCCATCCCTAAATAAAGTTCAGCCTTGCTAAGCATGACCATACCGATATAGAAACCTTTATTTTTCACTTTTTTATGATACAATATATAATATTTATTAAATATTTATTTAATAGTCTCGTGATTCTTCAGATTGTTTTAATTCTTGCTGTAGCTTTTCGGACGTTAGCTTAAATAGTAATTTAACCAGCGTATTATCTGCTTGAGATAAACTGCTGATCTCATCATGGTTAAAACCCTCATTACACTCATTCACATTTTCACTTCCTGGTTTTGTGTGGATTCGTAACGACAGAACCGAAAAAAGGGGGTGGTGGTGTAGCGATTTACTTACGAAGTTATATAAAACACAAAGTTATTGCTATATCACCCTCACGCTACTCTGCCTCCCCCGAGTATATGTTCTTGGAAATTGATGTCTCGGGCACTAGGGCCGTTCTGGGCGTAGTGTACTGTCCTCCTACCATTGAGCTTTCTGACACTCTAGAGTCAGTCTTTGAGACTTTGGGGTCTGAGTTCACGCACTGTTTGATAATGGGAGACTAACACATATCTTAAAATACACTCCTCGTTCCTTAATACTTAGATCCTTCATTAAGTCGGTAAACTTCTCACTTCTTGCTTTATCAGCCACTCATCAAAATTTTACCTCCGATGACTCTTGGATAGATCTTATTATTGCAGCTTTTCCTGAGTGAATTGAGACCTACGGTCAACTCTCCGCACCTGGCTTTTTGCGACATGACTTTCTCTATACATCGTACAAAATCAAGCCTCTTAAACAATCACCAAAATTTTTACATTTACGTAATTTTGCAAGAATGAATATGTACAAACTTCAGAGAGACGCCTCAGTTTTCAATGTTGTACCTTTAATGAATGCGCCTACCATCGATCAGAAAGCCTCTATCCTTAACAACGCCATTATTTCTCTACATGATGATCAAACGCCATTGCATAAGGTGAAATTGAGGCGTCTTCCTGCGCCCTGGTTCACCGATGATATTTGTGTTTCGATGACCAGACGGGATCGTGCTTTTCGGAAGTATAAAAAGGAGCATTGTGAAACCAATTGGCCTGTATTTAAGGCGTAGTCTTTGCAATCAGATGGTACGAATAGCTAAACGCCGTTATATCCATTCAAGTATTTCTATCTTCTCCGCTGCTGATATGTAAAGATTTCGCCGAACACGGGGCGTAAGCAAACCCACTTCTTTAGATTATTGTACTTCTCACTCTTTAGATGACTTAAATCGTCATTTTATCTCCATGTCTCCCTAAAATAACACTATCCATTCTTTTACATAACAGACATAGAACACAAAAATACAAGACATAAAATGGGTTTGCTCTAAATATTCATTCCAAGTTATGATACTCAATGTTCCCGACAATTTCCTTCCAGCCATAATCCATGTTATAATTTTTTCCCTGACTACCGAACAATACACATCTATTTGGGAAAAAGCTTTTGTACATCCACTTCCCAAAATATCCCATCCTGTGCATCCTAATCATTATCGGCCAATATCTACTCTTCCATTCCTTTCTAAAATTCTGGAAGCCTGTGTGCACAAGCAACTCTCCACTCACATATAGTACATAGCCTATTGAGTTTATACCAGTCTGTGTTTCGCTCCGGTCACAGCACCACCACCACATTAATAAGAGTGTGTGACGATATCAGTCAAGGTATGGATGATAGAAAGCTTACGGTGCTTGTTGACTTTTCTAATGCTTTCAACACAGTCGACCACGATATTCTCCTTGCCATCCTTGCCCACTTGCGCTTCTCCCCCTATGTCTTAGAATGGTTCTCTTCATATCTTCGCGGACGCAAGTAGTCTGTCCGCTTGGGTAGTACTTCTTTGGATTGGGCTGATTTGGAAACTGGTGTTCCGCAAGGCGGTCTCTCTCCACTATTATTTTCTCTTTTTATTGATTCTATCACTCCTGTTTTTACCTGTTCGTATGGTGATACGAACAGGTAAATACGCCGAAAATTTACAATTGTATGCTCAAGCAGATGCGAATGACCTCCATAGCGCAATAGATATTTTAAACACGCATTTAAATGCACTCCACGACTGGCCTTTGCGTTATGGTATAACAGCCAACCCGGTTAATTGCCAAGCAATCATCATCGGCAGTTCAAGGTTGCTGGGCAGGATTGATCGTAATTCGTTGGCAGCAATCTTGTATAACAGCAGAGAAATTCCGACTTCGGAGTCGGTGAAGAATCTTGGCCTACACAACTCCTTAAGTTGGAATGTACATATTACCGAATTATCCCGTAAGGTCAACGTCGCGTTGCGTTCTTTATACCGTATAAGGAACTTCCTTCCTGTCAAAGCTAAACTAATGCTTGTTAATGCCCTTATTTTGCCCATTATAGATTATGCAGATGTGTGTTACCCAAACCTGACCGAAATACTTCTCAATAAACTAGGACACCTTCTCCATAATTCTATCTGATTCATATTTGGCCTCCGTAACTATGATCACATCTCTCAATTTCGTAATCAACTTTAATGGCTTACTATGCCAGAGGCGTAATTCTAAGATTCTCCTTCTGCTTTACTCTAGTGATACCAATACTCCTTCGTATTTGAAGGATTACCGGTGTTTATTAGTACCGGTTTTTAACTCACGTAAAATTGCTTCGGACGACTTATAACTTAAGAGCCTCCACTGCATTCTAGCGGATTCTTTCATTATTTGTTGACTGTTCAGGCGGTACTGCTTTGGAAAGGAAAGCGCCCAGTAAGGTCGTATTTAAAAAGCTTGTCCGAGAGCATTATCTGAACACTGCTAATGTCTTTTAATTATCTATTACTTCATTTTTTATATATATGTATTTATAACCTAGTTTATTCTATAGCCACCCAGGGTTGACTCGTAGAGAATGCCATCAGGCATTAAGTTTGCCTTATTGTGACTTTTACTATAAAGGTGCAATAAATAAATATAAATAAATAAATATTTGTATTATGCCATGTGGTGTCTGTTATGCACCTCTCTTTCTCTTCTCTTGGACTTCATAGATGGTGACTAATGGAGAAAAATGCAGGAGAGGGGCAACAGGGTTTTCTGTGTAACATCAACACCCACAGCGGTCACCAATACGCGGTGACGATTATCAAAGCTTCCATTAGGAGCCTACGTCCAGCAATGGATCACAATAGGCTTATAAATGTAATTCTTGTATTTATTTATGTGAAACCTTTTATATCGAGACAAAAAAAAACAATATTGCATAAAAAATTTACACCATTTTTATTCATACAAAAACGCCTTGTCAAAATATTTTTACAACGTCGTACATAAAAGTTTTAAACATACATGCATGCGAAAATGACAGAGATAGCGAATGAATAAAAATAAGTACAGTCATATAATACTTATTAGTCTAAAAAAGTACAATTTTAATATAATCTGCCTATGTGGCAGACTATATTACAGTCAAAAATCAAGGTAAAAAAGATTTAGATACATCTAAAATACACGATAAGTTGTTTTTCTACAAGTTGTTGAGTTTTATTATATTAACATGTAACGATACAACAATATGTAATATCAATAGACATTCATTCTTTACTCAATATTAATGAACAAAATCGAAGTAATTATATTAGTATATATCCACTCTTCTTTTGTTACTTTAAGTAAGATAAAAGTATACCATTATTTTGGAAATAATTTTGATTTAATATAGATAATTATGTATTATTAAAAACACAATATAAGAACCTCTTTATGTCACGCGTATCCCACTCGCATACGTGAGGTAATTCGCATCGCTTCGAGAAGCGCGCGCGTTTGTCACACGCATGACAGTAAAAGTATATATGAAATGATAAAAGGCAAGTTGCACGCTTGGCAAGTGGGTCACACGTGCACATGTAAACACGAACGACAAGAAAAAGGCCCAAAATCAAATCAAGTGATCTGACATCCTTAGTTATAAGTATGACAGGAAATCCGGGGAATTACATTTTTGTAGGATGTAAACTGACAGACTTTTTAAAATAAATATTTAAAACTAAAAAGCAACGGAATGTTGATTCGGTAGATAGTATTATGATAACTTTAAAGTACCTATTATTGTTTCACCAACTTACATACCATACAAACATCTACCCAACCAACATCTTACATATCTAAATTGTTACTTTTTGGTAATATTGAGATCATTTAAAACATTGAGATCACGCTTTAACAGTTTTCTATATTTATTCATTCGCTATTTATTTTACACAACACAAACAGTGTGGTACTACAATTCGAGATGCAATGAAAATGACGTCTTATATTAAGTTTGGTTCACATGGATGACATTATTTAACAAAAATATTAATTGCCACAAAATTTTGCAATGTACAAGCATAGTATTTTGCAAGGTGGTTCGGGGACACCACCACAGCAGTTCTTGCGATACGGTGAAAGGGTGTGGTTGCTATCTCACTTTCATCTGGAACTACCATTTAGTCCTCGGGAGTAGCAACGCATCTATGATCGACTTCAGACTGAACTCCTGTTCAATATGAAGTTGCTTACAGATGTCCTTGGGCGGCAATAACTACTAACCATCGGCGAAATGGAATGCATCCTCGTTTCCTACTTCAATCTGATAAAAATGTGTTCCCGTAACGAATTAGCCCTTAGATTTGTGTGCAAAATAACACGTAGAATTATTTGATTCTACGTGTCCGTAAAATCCTAATAAAATAAATAATAAAAAATACCTATTTAGTTATCGAACGATTTTATGGTGTACGCACACTGGCACAGTTACGTAACACAATATATTGGATATCCGATATTTCCAAATAAAGTAGTAATTGCGGTTTTGGAATCCGAAACTAAAATTCACATGTTAACTGACATCCGTTGACTGAAATGTTACACCAATCCTAAATGCTATTAATCATTGAGAATGTTATGTCGAACTATTTAAGTGAAGCAAAAATCAAAATTGGAATAAAAATGCTGCGTTAACGTGTAAAAATACAATTTACACGTTCACACAGTTTACAAATTGTCGACTAACAGAGAACGAGTATTTATGAATTGCTTGAATTTGTGAATTGCGTTAAAGCATTTTCATACATTTATGTTTAAATAATGTAGCGTCTTATAGTACTAGCTTTTTTCCGCGGCTCCGCCCGCTTTTTTCATTTACCACGATAAAGTATAGTATGTGTTTATGCAAGTCATAAATAATATGCCAAATTTCAGTCAAATCGGTAGCTATTATGTGAAATAGTAACAAACACGACTACATGCCCACAAAATTTCGCCTTTATAATATTAGTATGATTACATCACATTCAATTTAAATTATACATACATTTTAATATGTTACGGATACAGACTATACTATACTGTGATTTTTGACCGACTTCAAAAAAGGAGGAGGTTCTCAATTCGACTGTATTAATTTTTTGGAATTTATTTTTGCCTATATTTCGACCCAGTTACATAGATCGTAGTCACGGCGAAACTGCGGTGGCAAGGAGATACCGTTGACAAGCACTAGTATTAAATTAATCTATTTACCCTACGTCTAGTTCGTTTTCTTTTTTAGATTTCATGTCACGACACACAACACTAACTATATCCTTACGCACCAAACTTTGCATAATTTGTGATTTATATAACTATTTACAAAAACCCCATATCGTGAGTGCCCGTAACATATTAAAATGTATCAATTCCGCGATAATATTAGTCTAAAATCAATTATACATATGTTTCCAATATAAGAACGATTTTATTTGACGACGCATCTGACGTGATCACCGTAACGGTCTAACCCGCAACGGTTTCCGAATTCAATATCCGACCAGATATTTGAATGATGAATTTATGTAAGCTTTATTTTTAACAAAATAGCAGTCCGTCAGTTATTAAGAAATAGTATCAACTTCAAAGGGAACAGGATTTCGCTATCTTATAAATCACCAGTATGATTTATCTCCAGAGATAGCTTAAATAGAGACAAGGTTGATTTACCCCAGACTACCTATATATTTTTTCATTATTATCTATATCTTTACATTTTTAATTATATCTACGTTAGCATACGTAATACTTAACTTTTTTATTTATATCAGATTGAAATTGCAAATGAGTACGCAGTCCGCCTGATGGTAAGTGGTAACAGCCGCCCCATGGCAGTTACCACTTACTGATTACTAAGCAAATTCATATAGTACAGGGGTAGATGAAATCCCTTAGTCAATCACAGGTGCGTTGCTACTCCCCAGGACTAAGATAGTTGCCTTATATATAAGTGAGCCGGTAACTCTCTCATATCACTTTACGAAGAGTATTATGGATTCTCAAATAGTATAGGATATATAATATACAAGTATATGTATATTGGCTTTTTTAATTTTTTTATTATAGTTGTAATGGAATAGGCGTTTGTCTTCCATCTCACCTGATGGAAAGTGTAGATGAAGACGAAGGTGGTACACGCCCATCCAAAAGAAACCTGTTCACTCTACTCTTAAAGGCTCCAGGGTTCAAATTATCAGGAAAAATAGACCCAGGCAGGTCATTCCAAATCTTAGCGACTCTCACCAAAAACGAGCTGTCAAACCGTTTAGTTCGACTTATGGGTATGTCAACAACGTATGGATGAAACTTTTGCCTGCGCCTAGTAGTCCGATAAAGGAATGGAGATGGCTTAATCAGTTCGAAAACAGCCTTCAAACACTCTCCAATGTGTATCCTATAAAAAACCGATAAGCTGGCAACTCGACGACGATGCTCAACGGTGTGTAACTGCTATTTGAGAGATTTTCGTTGTTAATTAACCTACGGGCTCTTCGGTCAACTGAGTTCAAAGCTACAGTATATCCGAATACATCATCTGTAGTATTGTCACATCCCTAGTTTAGACATCTAAGCACGACTGTATAGCATGTTTTCTTTTCAGTAGTACACATCAAAACGTCGATTGTACTTCCCCTCGCAATAACTCAAAGGTGTTCAGTATGGAAAGTCTTTGGAACTGTCTCCTGAGGGTAAGTTTGCATAGACATGAATAGACAACATTATGCTAACGTGGTGACGCCTGATTAATATGACAGTAGAAAATTATACACAGGTATTATTATGATATTTAAAATGAAACTTATTTAAACGCTAAACGCTTTCTACACTCATAGCCCCACACTAGGATTTTACCTGTATCGTGGGCTCCATGGACATACATAGACGAATACACAAACGCCCAGACCCAGAAAAGAATCAAAACTCATCAATCAAATGTCTGTCTGGTCGGGGATTGAACTCGGAACGCACTGCGTGTCATACCGGTACGGTGACCGCTACGACACGCAGGTCGTCCTTATTAATGTAAACGATATTTTACTGGGCGCAAGAAATGTACAATTCATAATATAGACTTGTATTATAGGACGTTCTTCATATACTTTGTAAAAATAATCAGTCTTCAAATAAATCCTCAAATTATGCTATATACCTTATTGGGAGTAAAAATGAATGTGTGTTTTTGTTAGATGTTGCATTTGAATTGGATATTGTATGTAAATTACTTTTCGCAATTATATTTTATAGCGTGTCCTGGCAATAGCATAGATTATTGTAACAAAACAATTCTCTTAAAATGATACCAAATTTCTTACATTTTTTTTTGACTCTGAAAAGCAAGCCATTAGATATATATTTTATATCATTTTAAATTTTCAACAGATTACTTGACGTTTGATCAAAGTTATACCAAATTAAATAAATTTGTAACTAATTGGGATAAATACCTTAATAACGACGGATAAAATATTATATTTTACGAATATAAATTATATATAAAAGCTTTTGATTTCATAATCGGTTTATAATATTATTATTCTTGCCACAAACGATGATTATTCAATGTATGAAATTAAAGTATTATCATCCACATGAACCATAAATCTACTTATCACTATTTTGGTAATTTACAACATTCACAATTTATACGGTGATTATATTCACATTATTACCTCTTGCATAAATGTGTAAGTGCTTGCTTAAGAATTACTTTAACTAAATTAAGGTTTGGTCAGTGATATGGCAATTTGAATATTGTCGTGTTACTTTTAATATTTATTTCTATCGCATGTAACACTTCGTCGTCTATTTTATTTATTTTAGCAGTGAGTATTTTTTGCTATTGTCTTTTATGTTTTTATTTTATTATAAAACTTCTGAAAATTCCGTCATTTTAAGAATATCTTCACAAAATTATGTATTATCCATTTTCAAGGAATTTCATTACCTATTACTTATTATAATTCACAATTCAAAACTTACAATCTGATATTTTATTTATAAAGCGAAAACAAGCCAAATCCTAAAGCTACCGGAACAAATGCTTCATGAATTTTAGCAATTTTCCGCAATACGATCACCGCAAGTATTACCATCATAAAAGTTTATCCATACAAACACCCAATCGAACCCGACAAAATTCAAATTGCCCACTGTTCGGCCGCTAGTGTCATTTAAATGGAAAATAGTCTGTATCTCACTTACATATAATGACTAGACTCGTGAAATTGACTTACAAATACCTAAGTGAAGAAGAACACAAAGCAAATACTCCATAATATAAGATCAAAAACTGAATCTAAATGCGCATTATTCATTTCGTGAAACCTAAACGTCTTCATTTCGTTTTGGATTGGCATCACTGGATCAATTATATTAATATACGGAGGTAACTCTGTGGTTTTCTTCGTTTCGACGGGGCAAGGAAGTGTTTCTGGCGGGATCTTTAGGACGTTTCTTTTGACTCCTTTTTTAGCGATAATTTCATTACTATCGTCATGTTTTCTATTCGTACCATTGTTCCTATCGATCATTTCAATAGTCATTCCAGAATGAACAATTTCTTGATTGTAGTCTATTTTAGTTTCGTCGGACATCTTGTTGTACGCGGAGCTGACGATTGGTGTATCCATTTTGCAAGTGACGCCTTCTAAAGAATCCTTAGTAGTTTGACTTTTCGTGTCGTTCCGTAGGAGGTGCATCCATTTCAATCTGCAGTCGCACACGAAGTTGTTTTCTGTAAAGGGAATAATTTTATTTTTAATTGTCATCTCTCTTTACATTCAACAGTAATATTTTCAAGGCGATTAAGTGGTATAAAATATTATTACTTTTTGTAGCTTATGTACTTATACAATATGAATATGAATACAGTAACAGTAAATTAAACGCCCATAGGAGAGAGTTAAAATGGATTACTAAGTATGTTTTCACGGGAATGTTAACGGAATCCACGCACGAATAATTATTTTAAATTTGAAGGACATATTACTGTTCACGGTAAGTCGATTATAAGAAGCGTGTACGTGAGTAGTGTCAGTACAAGTTGATGCTCAGTATTGATTCTCAAAGTTAAGTTAAAACTTAACTACCTGAGTCAATACTGAGCTTCAGCAACTCGCAAGTTGTACTACTTAGCCCAAGTTACCCCGAGTTCGAACACAATAAACAGGTAGTTTAGTAAGTAAACACTGTATCGACACTTAAAAGGTATCTCGTTTTCGTTCTGTGGTTTCCGTCATCATTTATTAGAAGGCAAACATCATTATTAAGTATACTGAAACTGTATTTATCTCCATTGTAGCTTTTGTTGTTTATGATTGAATATCATGATATTGTTTTCTGTTTCCTTTGTGGCCGAGATTTAAATCTTTTGTATTGTATTCAGTGCTCAGGCCCGGAGGTCATTTCGAAAAACAACAAATATTGACGATGGTTTAATTTACCTTGTACTTATCTAGATGAGATTTCTCCGGAATTTGAGTTAACAAATAAACATAATTATGGTTTTGAAGGAAGTAAATTCTGTCGTTCTAACATTGTTCTGACGACCTACGTTGCGAGGCGGTTACTTTATCTATCTGACACGCAATGAGTTCTGCGTTCGATACCGAGAAAAACAGATAAATAAATTATTAGCGTAAACAGATAAATAAATTATTAGGATAAATAAATTATTAGCGTTTTTATCATTCGTGGATTTTGAAATCACTACCTATAACCACGGTAGCAACGCAGCTGTGACCGACTTCAGGCAAGATATATTACATCGCATCATAACAGATGTCCTTAGGTGGAATTTGCACTTACCTTCGGAATACTGCATACTTGTTTGTTCTATTTTATAAAAGTAATTTATCAATAGAAATAACAATTGTATGCTTCCATTCAAAGCACTTGAAATATTGGCACTACGTTCTTTTCAAAACCTCGTTCTGAGCTAAGTTCAGTATTATTCTTTATCACACTCAGAGTGACGAATGTTCGCAAGTTTCCAAACTTTTCTGTATGTTTCAGCTACCGAGGGAACGATTTACTGCGGTGTTCAAACAAATTACAGCGTTATTTAGATCTGAGGTAGTATTTCTGACCAGACGTTTTTCTTATATTTTTGTCGGACAACGCAAATCATAATTAATGTTTTTTGTGATAAAACAATAAACATGAGGTTGGTTATTATGTAGAAATTTAAGAAATTTTACTGTTATTCGGAATTATATTTCAAGTATTTTTTAACGTAAGAAAAAAATAAATAAAGTCATTCCAAAATTTTTTGAACGTCATTCCATATCGTATTAAATAGTTTCTGCTAGCCATAAACATTTGTAACTGACTCAAAATAAAACAAAGATCCTATGGCTTACATACATGTGCGCAAATCCTACAAATTTTAAAGTATTTTAAAGAGTAAACTACTAATCCTAAAAACATAGTAAACATCCTTTCATAGTAGAAACATTATTCATAAAATATTTCATATTTTCAAATGCAAGCCAAACTTTAAAAAAGACAAATTTAAAATCAGAATAATTATGAACTCAGAAATCATTACAAACGTAACTAGGTTAAGTGGGCCAACATATTTTTATTTTGTATGTTACAGTTAAAAGTTAAGTGTACAAATAATGTACAGAATTCACACAGTAGACTTGAGAGACAATTGCTTCTGTTGTCAACACAAAGAGAACTGCGGAGCTGTTTTGTCGTGAACATTCCAAGCATAAACTTATTCAAGACTCGAGCAAGTTAATCGCAACGATAGTTCCATACTACTTAAAAACACCCACTGGGATAATAAATGAACAAACTACTAAGTATATTAAACTTGCTCCGAAGTCGCTATTTCTACACCTTAAACATTCAAAATGTCTTCTGAGTTCATATCAACTGTGAGAAGAGGTATTAAATATTCATTCTTACCTTCCAGTAGCAAATTGCTGTTCGGCGGCTTCAAGTTATCCAGTATGGGTTTGATGTTGTCAAAAGTTAACGCATGTAGTTCGTTGGAACGCAAGTCTAGGGAACTGAGGCCCCTGACGCCTTCAAACAAACCGGAGGGGAGCGCCGCAAGTTTATTATCATCGAGGGACAACTTTCGGAGCTGTGACAACCCGTCGAACGCTCGCTCCGAAATGTACTTCAAATCGTTCTTTCCCAAAAGCAACTCTTGCAAATTCCACAACTCGGCGAACGTGAACTCGGTCAAATTGTAAATGTGGTTCCTCCTCAGATCCAATTTCCGTAAGTTGGCCAATCCATCAAATGTGTGACGGTTCAGATTTAATATGTTGTTTTTATTCAAGTCCAATTCGAGAAGATTGAACGTATGTTGAAACGCACCGTTACTGATCATCGTTATGTTGTTCTTGGTAAGGACTAACTTCTGGAGGACTGGTAAATCGAAGAACACATCTTTACCAATTTCTACAATCATGTTCTCTTCTAAATTGATCATCGTTAAGTTAGGCAAATGAGCGAACGCGTATTGTTGGAGCGTTTCTATTTGGTTCTGAGAGAGCATGACCTCACCCAAGTTTGTTAGGTTGGCGAAAGCGTAGGTGGTGACGTCTACAATGTTCCCATACTTAATGTTAATAGATCGAAGTATTTGCAAGTAGTGAAGTGCCTTTGTGGGCACATACCCAAGTGCGCCGTCGACGCGAACATTGAATGACAAAGTTTGCAAAGTAGGTTGTGACGCGAAACTTTGCCAGATAAGATCGTCGCGTGGTATCCCACCGTTGAACACCCAGCATTCAGCTTTAGTTGCATTTTTTGGCTCTCTCGTGTTTTCACAGTAACAGTGTACTTTAGAATCTCGGTCAGTGATGTCGCAGATGTTTTTCTGGAATCCCCCAGATTTTTCTTTCGTTCGACGCTTGGTGTTGCTATTATCTCGAGCTTGTACCGATGACATCTCGTTAACGAGCGCGAATGTTATCAGAATGTACATTATCCCTGCTATTCGACCCCCCATTTTGGTTAATCTGTAACAAAGAAATTTCTCATGTTATTATTTGTTTTCATTACTCTAAAGATTAAAAAAATATTTTGGCGCACATATTATATTTTTACTACTAATTAATATAGTTAGTGCACAGGACTAGCATTTTTTCCTTTATAGAAGAAACAAACATTTCACAGAAGAAACAAATAATTTTAGTAACGTAAGCATTTACTAAATATGTTATTTTAGAGCATTAAAGCCAAAATTAGTTTCCAGTAAATCCACAACTAAAGTAGAAAATTTTAATGAAGTCTCAAGTCCCACTTACCAACTTCATTAGCTAGAAAGTGACTGAAATACTAAATATTGAAATAAATAGGGAATTGTGACTGTGTATGAGTCGCCTTACACTTAGGGTCTTGGGTTCGAATACTGGTAACCTTTAATGCGTAATAGAAACTAATAAAAAATATACTGTTCTATAAAAAATAATAAGAAAAATCGACTAAGTACGAGTCGGAATCGTGGACGAAGGGTTCCGTACATGTCTATAAAAAAACGCCAAAAAAAAAACGCTTGTTGTAGGCGAGCCCACCTTAAATATTTATTTTATTGTTTTTATTATTTTGTGTTATAGCGGCAACAGAAATACATCATCTGTGAAAATATTGAAAATCTGTGAAACTGTTAGTACGCTATACGATCACGGTGCATCAGATACAGCCTGGTGATAAAGAGACGGACAGACGGACAGCAGAGTGTTAGTAATCGTTCCGGTAATTAAGTCCCGTTTTTACCCTTTGAGTGCGGAACCCTAAAAAACAATAGCAGACGAGCAATTTCATCCCAGACGAATAAGTTGGAATAGCTCATATAAGCGTCATGATTAAAATTACATCTAAATAATTATATCAAAATAATCTGCGCCTACCCTAAAGTTACGATGGTATGTAAGGTAACATTAACTTGTGTTCAGATATGTTCGGAATTTCGCCAATTCACGAGATGGATTGTCACTGACATTAATCAAGTACCAATCTCTGTTAGACCCTGCTATAAATAGATCGTATTTGTTACTGTACGTTACATTATATAAACGAGTTATATAGTTTAATACAGAATAGTTGATTAAGTTTATTAAGACAACATGAATCTGACTGCGTAATGTATGTATGTACATATATATGTTTGTTTGTATGCATGTCAATTTCTTTGGCACGCGCTACAGCCTAAACGGCTTGACGGATTGTGACGTATGACATATCATTAGAATTGTCTCACTGACGACCCGTGTGGCGGAGTGGTCACTATACCGGTCTGACCCGCAGTGGGTCCCGGGTTCGATCCCCGGCCAGACATATATCTGAATGATGAGTTTAGATTTCTGTTCTGGGTCTGGGTGTTTGTGTATTCGTCTTTGTGTATTCATGGCACTTCTTTATATTCAGTTAATTGTCTCTAAACGGTCACTTTCTTTGTTTTTAGCTTTATAATTAAATATATATTTAATGTAATGCATTTAATGCGTTTTTAGTAAAACATAAAATTATATAATATTATAGTGTTCTATTATCTGTCAAGTCGTTTGGGCTGTAGCGAGCCAAAGAAATATACATACAAGAAAAGAAGCGCTTGAAAAACATTACGCGTCCATTAGATGACCCAGTCAGATAATTAGATGTTTATTGTAATTTATTTGTAATCTATCAATCCAATGGTAAAATAAACTTCAAGTGGAGTAAGTATCAAGTCTCTTCAGTTTTTTTTTAATAGTATGGAAGCAAATGAGCATGCAGCCCACCTGATGGTAAGTGGCCACTGCCGCCCATGGACACCCGTAATCAACCCTAGGTAAAATCAAAGTCTCACCTAAGGTTAGCCACAGATGTGTTGCTACCCCTGTGGACTAAGATGGAATTCCTCGGAAAAGTATGTCACCCTTACCACACCCTTCCGACCAGAACACAACAGCGCATAACACTGCTGTTATTTGGCAGAAATAGATGTGGTGCGGTGGAGCTTCCGGAGTCGAACCACAAAGAGTTCCACCACCTTCAGTTCTGAGGAAAGACTCAATGGAGCACTCATGGCAATTTAAATTTAAACGAATACAAAATTATTTGAGTAAAATTTAAAGCCGTTATTTTTTCTACTACTGTTTTTATGTTTTAGTTTGAAACGTAACAGATCCATAGTGTAGTGTAATTACAGAGGCAGCAGTCAAAGTAAGTTCTGTTGGAAACTAAAGTGCATTTAACTTTGGACAAAACGCATTAGTGTTTGATGTTAGAATACAGTGCCGCTACCGAATGTAATATGTTTTTGTTTACAATGCGCTTAATGTAAATGGTTGTCTTTTGTTAGTGTAATCTAAAAGTTTTTTTATGAGTGTCAAGTAACAAAAGCATTCAGACAGTGGTCATGTCAGTGGTCACCACCGCCCATGGAAACCTATGCAACTTAAGGGAACTCTACTTGAAGTCAATTGCAAGTTTACTTTTCAGGATCAAGATGGTCACCTTTCCACTACTCCTTTCCACCAAACGGCAAGAAATAGATGTGACAGCG
>MOOZ01005853.1:22053-36697 GCA_002930495.1 Cecropterus lyciades | reverse complement strand
GTGTATAATATGTAAATGGTCCAGTGTAATATAGTAACATAGATGTACATACAGTCCTACACAATTAGCTAGCCAAAACACAAATTTAACTTGTCAACAGGTAACAACGGGTAACAATACCGCCAGGCTTCTCTTATTTACATCTCGGGCCAAGTGCAAACCAGGCGACGAAATTCGCTATCAAGCGTAGCCTACATAAAATGCAGACTACATTTCACCCGCTTAAATGTTTATTCTCTTGGCCCATGACCAACCCACGTGCATTTGTCTCTCAACGGACTCATTACGGGACAATTGTACGAAGAACTTATGTCCACATTATTTATCCACAATGTATGAACACCTGTGATCGTAATAATTAGCCCTAGGATTATTACATATACATTACGTCCTATTGCTTTAAAAATAACTAGACGTGACCATATATTAAATATATTTGTAAACTAGTGTTTAAGCGATACACATTTTTGATACATCGGATAAATAATTTTAAGTAACGTCATTAGTTCCCCAAATTTGTCAGACTAAAATATTATTAAATTACCTAAGTCAGCAAATAGTCTAACCAGCCAATGAGTCAATACAAAAAAGTCAACCTTTCGGTACATTGTTACAAAAAGTAAAGTTAGCAAACCAACTTTTAATTATCACCAGGTAACAATTGCGAAATCCCTATCCCTCCATTTATTTACATCTCGGGCCGTCTGCACGTCGGGCGTCGAAATTCGCTATCAAGTGTAGCCTACATAAAATGCAGGCAACATTTCACCCGCTAAAAGGTTTATTCCCTTGGCGCGTGACCAAGCCACGTGCATTTGTCTCGCAACGGGCTCATTACGGAACAATTGCATCAGGAAGTCACATTATTCATTCATTGTTTATTTACACCTGTGTTTGTGTCATTTTGCTTACCTTTAGCATTCTGCAAAAGAAAAAGCAAACAGAGTCTCTAAACAGAAACCAGTTAATTGGATTGATAATGGGATAAAACGCTTCCTACCCACGAATCCGAAAGACAGAAGCCTATCAACTTATACGAGTATACTATTTTCTATCCGTAATCTTAAACATCTCCAGTAATAGTCGTATGAAAACATATTCTGACACCCTTAAAGGGATTGACGTTAATTGGATAAAACATTTCCTACCCACGAACCTCAATGCCAAAAGCCCATCGACTGATGTACTATTGTCCATTCGAAATAATCTTAAACTTCTTTGGAAGTAGTCGTAAGAGAAGTTATCCGCGCATACTGGCCCCTTAATTTAGCGGCTTCGACAACTTGTTGTGGGCACAAATTGTCGTTCGTGGTATTACAAGACACAATTCTTTCAATCTTTCAAAGCACGTAATGGAGTAAATCAGAGTTTTAAAAAGTAAGATTGTCTCATAATTGTCGTAATTATCTTTTTTCCAAAATATTGAGATCAGAATTTTTCACGGGAACATAATTTAAAACTTTAGAACGATTTAATTTCAAACAGTAAAATAAACGTTCCCGTTACAAATCTATACTTTATCGATTCGTCGTAGAGGTTTCTCTATTTATATTATTTATGAACATCATAAAAGAAAGATACGAAATCCAGAAGAAATGTCACTATTTTCCCTATTTTTCTGTTTACGAAAAAAGTTATATAACTTAAGTACTAATCCAATCCCGATCAAGTTCCACTCAAACCTGATCCCTCCAGTAGCTCGTTCTTATGTAAACGAAATGGAATTGAAGGCACGATTTAGTCAATATAAACCTTTTTCTGATAGAGGATTACCATCAGCGCCATCTAAGTGTTTATTAGAAAATCAGTTACTTTGAAAATAGTACTAGATGGCGCTAATGGTATTTTTTTTTGTTTCTTTACCTTACATTTTTAACTGTCATGATTATGCTAGAAGGTATATTTGTCGGTGATAGAACTCCCGGAACCACCACCGCCACACCTATTTCTGCTTTATAACAGCAGTGTTATGCGCTGCTGCGTTCTGGTCTGAAGCGTGTGGTAAGGGAGATATACTCATCCGAGCTGTTCCAACTCAGGGGTAGCAACGCATCTGTGGCCAACCTCAGGTTAGATCGATCTTATTTGCTTACTACAGATGTCTATTGTCGGCAGAATCCAATTATCAATCTATACTGAAATTATTTAACATTGAGAGTTAATTTTTGTACTTAAAGTTTCCTTGTTAAATCAAGTTAACAAACACAAACACAAATACAATTTATGTAAGACTAAAATGTCAGTAAGACCCATATAAAAAATGTTTCGATTAAAAAAGTGTATACAATTCACACACAGAAGTGACTCTTAATAATAATAAGTAATATAATATTTCTGAGAATTTTTATCATCACTGCGTTAACTTGTCTACCTTATTTCGCATATACCAAACTTGGGCTATACAAGCTGTGAAGTAAAATCGTTAGCGTAATTTGGAAACGGGTGCCGCGCCATCTAGTTGTAGCGCACACAACTGCTTTCGTAACGCTTTTTCGTTTCATAAGTTTCAAACCACAACAATTCTAAAGAAGGTTCACTTCAAAAATGAATTTCAAGGTGAAGCACAACTATTTCAATAGTGTTTGAATAGTTCATGAAGTAAATTAACATAAAATCTATTCAAATAATGTATAACATGAAATGTCTTACATTAAGAAATATTCTTGGAAGACTTTCAAAATTGTATAATTTTATGCTTTAACATTTAATAGTCTTAAATTTTGCTTTATTCTAAAATTTGTAACAAATTAAATGCAAGCTCTTGAATATTATGATCTCAATCTACATAATTAATGTGCATCATGAATATTGGAATTGCACGTAAGGCGTATCGAGCTTATAATCTGCACAAATGTATGCAAATACCGTATTTACATGGGTTTCACAGCATTGAATTAATTCTTACATCACTGTGTACAGGTAGGTTGAACACGAATTGATTTATGAGGTAACGCCCTGTAAAATTAATTCAAGGAAATGCCAAGCGGAACTAGTAGATGCATATAACTACCTGAGATATATATATCCTATTATTGTTATTGTAATTAGTACAAACAAACACACACAGTCCACCAGATATTAAATTTTCAGCCGCTGACCAGAATTAAGAGATACCAGAACAGTATCTCTGCCAGGTCAATCCCATGTTATATGATGTTCACTAAGTTGAACTTTTCACGTTAATTGCCTTATGTAATAACTTAATGTGTGGTCAATGCCCTTCGACCACAATTTCACCTGATGGTAAAAAAAGCGGCCAGGAGCAATATTCGCCTGTTTATGAGATTCATTCGTTATTAGAACAATTACCGGTTTTGTAGGTAACAAGTTCAGAGAGTTTCACTGTTCAATGATTTATAAAATAACTTAATAGCAAACGAGCGTGCAGAATCTGAAGTCTATCATAGTTGTGTTGCTAGTCCATAGGACTAAGATTGTTCCCTCATGTAAAAGTGAGTTGGCAAGCCCCCTCTTCCACCAAAAGGCAAGCACAGCTTCATGCGAGAGAAAGGTGTGGCGGTGTAACCTCCTGGAGTATGAGACCCATACTCATCCTACCATGCAAAATATATCGGTATATCAGTTCGCAGACCATTCAACATTCGCAACATGTCAAAAACGACAAGTACATCCTTCCACCGTAACACATAACCCGCTTCATGCTAAACCCACACTCGTCCTAACACCTCACAAAATATATTGGTCTATCACTCCACAGCTTGTAAGTAACTCTGTTGACATTGTCACAATTACTAGTCGAGATTTTAAAAAATGTAACAAATGAAAGCTTATATTTATTTTATTTGATGTTCAGAAGAAATTTTCGCGTTTCGCAATGTCCAGCTTGGCACGGAACCAACGGCGCCATTCACACGGAACGCGCGAATGAATTCAAATTGTACAACGTCGATACGTGCGGGACACGACTTGAGATTTTTATTACTGAAAATATTCTAGGAGACACAATATATTTCACAGTTGCATACTATAAGATGCTTTCTCTTTGTACATTTTCAAGACGTCGCACACTGAAGTAGTAGTATGATTATTCTGAATTCAATTGATCCAATAGAATCTGAAAGAAATTTGCAAATGTTGCAACGTTAAAATCAAAATATTATAACATTAAAGGCACCAAGGAAGAGAAACGAATCATCATTTGCCTTTGCTGTAATATAAAAAGTGCGGTTTAAAGTATTCAGATGGCTTAAGCTTAAATGACACAGTATTCGTTTTTAAATATAAATGACAATGACATAAATGTTTTTAAGTATTATTGTGTTTTACGATGAAATTTCCTTATTTGCCATCAAGTATAATGATAATAAGCCTGTGACATATACATAGATAAACATAATAAAAATGTAATGTACAAATGCGTTTTTATTGAGTTCTTCTTGTATTCAATGCATGTCGACCGTCAATCAATCAGAGATGGCATTAGTGTGAAACGACGTTCTTGTATGAAAACCTTAACAAGATCCGCTATGTAGTCCTATATATTTAATCTCTTCAGTTTCTGACAGACATGACAACAAAAAAAAACATTGTTTACCCTCACTTGATTACTATTCCTACCACTGGGATATCACTGCTGCAATATACAGAATATAGAAACAAAAAACAAGAATTTCCGTACATGTCACAAACGTTGGCACCCGTTCACAGAGAACGCACGAACGAACTCAAATTGCAACACATCGAAACTCATATACTGAATAGAGAACTTATAGCTTAAATATTTCCTTCGTACTAATAGTACGATACATCAGTTCCTACCGAATATATTGCATGATAGACGTATCGGTCTATCGCTCTTATTTGAGCTACTTGTTGTGTCTTTATTTTTTTCCTAGGAAAAAAAATAATCAAAAACAACGAAAATGAAAATATTTTGCTAAAAATCTATACTAATATTATAAAGCTGAAGAGTTTGTTTGTTTGAACGCACTAATCTCAGGAACTACTGGTCCGATTTAAAAAAATCTTTCGGTGTTAGATAGCCCATTTATCGAAGAAGGTTATAAGCTATATATCATCGTCAAAACTTACGCGGGTGAATCCGCGGGGGACAGCTAGTAGCTTATAAAAGCAAGAAACCCTAAACCGCTGTCCTTCCGTCTATCGTGTCAATATAGGGCTGTATCTTTTGAACCATAATAGTTTCTTTAGGTTAGAGAAGTAGAGAAATATCCAGATGTATTTTGTCAGTCATTGTACTATAACTTATTACAACTTGTTGCCACCCCTGAAGCTAAAGTTGAAACGCTACGTCAATGTTTCTCCCTTACCACACATACACCCTTCAGACCAGAACATAACATCGCATAACACTGCTGTTATTAGGCAGAAATAGATGTGGCGGTGGTGTCTCCAAAGTTCAACCACAACCACACACAGTCCAGAACCAAAAAGGGTTCTACGACCATTACACCTTTACCTCTATCTGTTGTTTATAATATAAATAGGTTCTCAGAGTAAAACGTTTGTAACATCGCATTAATATACAAGTATATCGTATCTTAATATATAAAGGTTTACGTAGTCTGATTTAAATCAAAGAGATAAGGTAAATCCTATATTTTTTGCACTCGTATACAGTACATTACTTGTGTCCCTAATGTGGGTTTTTGTGTTTATTTAGTGATTCCGCTACGAAACTGCTCTCGCTGTTATCAGCAATAAGCGGGCTCTTATCCACTCCGGTTCTACCCTTGTCATTGCGTAATGTAGGATTAGCGGTGTTTCAGTGATACAACGAGGTAAAAAATCTCAGGGATGAAGCAAATAGTGTATGGTAATTTTATTTGAGCCTTCGTAATGTTTATATTCTTACTAGGTGGTATTTCTCGCATGGAGGATACTTTCTACTTATTTTTATACCCAATGTTTCGGAAATAAAGGAAACGTATCCTCTGAAACTTTGGTACAACTTTTATGCAAAAACAGAGCGTAGAATTTCTGTCAATTTCCTTTACAAAGTTGTTGTATTTTTAACGCATTAACGCATTTATGTTTTTTTTAACGCATTTAGACTTCTGAATAATTAAGTGTAGCTGTAAGGGTATAAAATCTCATTATTTTGCAGATTAAAGAAGGCATCTCTATTTTATTACTAAACATTGTAAAGATAGTAATTTTATTATGTTTTTGTAAGCGTGCCTAAAATTTTTTTTTAAATATGACATTAGGGTTTTTGGATACTCGCCAGTTGATGTATGTTATCAATTATCGATTAAGTTTATTAAATAATGTTATTTATATTTTGTGTCTCCACACATTCTTAAGTAAATGTTTCCTCTAAGCATACTAACCTCGTCCTTGTTGTAACTGACAGTCATTTAGAGTAATATATGTGTTACATCCACTCCGTATAATGCTGAGATTCCGCCAAAATTAGACAAAACCGCGATAGTCTTGTAGCGTGACTTCTCAAACAATGATACAAACTCAAATAGATTTGAACGTCAGAAATCTATTATTGATAATTAGCATAGTATTTAGGATTCGAATCCCAAGCATATCAATCTTTGGCATGTGGTAGAACCAGTGTAGTTCGACCGGGGAGGTACCACCGCTACAACTATTTCTAGCGAAAGCAGCTCTTCTGTTCCGTTGGAAGAGTGTTGTTGCCGGCTCAATTATATATGAGGCGACCATCTTAGTGCTCAGAAGTAGCAACACATCGATCGATGATCGGTGATCGACTTCAAATAGAACCCCTGTTCTATGTGAAGCTTACAGATATCCATGGGCGGCAGTTATTACTTACCTTAGATGGATGGCGTGCTCGTTTGCCATTTCAATCTTTAAAAAAATATATGATTTCTCAAACACAATCCATGTTAACTGTAATGTATTTTATATGTCATATTATTGATTAGCGCTTTCTCCTCATACTTAAGTAGGCAGTAGAGCATGCTCGTACTTGGTGATGTGTCATAAATTAGAAATAAAAGAGACGATTCTAATGAAATGTCATACGTCCCAATCCGTCAAGTCTTTTGGGCTGTAGCGAGTGCCAAAGAAATGGACATACATACAACCTTTTGTTTTATTATTTTTATAGCATGGAAGTAGCAAACAAGTATGCATCCCACCTGATAGTAAGTGGCCACTGCCACCCATGGACATCTGTAATCAACCCTAGGTAAGATCAAAGTCTCACCTAAGGTAAGCCACAGATGCGGTGCTACCCCTGAGGACTAAGATGGAATGCCTCGGATAAGTATGTCTCCCTTGCCACACCCTTACATACATACGCTCGAGCAGCATTACTCCTTCTAAAGCAGTCGGGTATACATAGGTCTTATATTGTTTGCGTTTACATGAACCTTGCTAGGGCATTGAAATACAACAGTCATTCTTAGTTATTAATATAAACTAAAAGCCCTCAAGCAGTCCATTCTAACCTAAGTCGTATTTAATTGGAATATTAATAATTTAATTTCAATAAGTTCATTGTCTATTAGAATATCATTTGTTATAGGCTTAAACCTTTCTCAATAAAGGTTCATAATATCTGATCTGTTCTTCTAGATACTAACGGGTTCAAAACGAAACAAACAAACAATCCATTAGTATAAAATGAATGAAAGGTGGCATTATATAAACGGTGAATTTGCGTAGGTAGGTACCACTCCGGATCAGTGGTACTGAGGAAGGTACTACACCTTCCCGGACACCTCACACCTATTTCAAGGGTGCAGCGTTTCGTTGGAAAGGTGTCGATGCCGGGTGACTTAAATACGTGGCAACGCATCTGTAATTGACTTTAGATAGAACCTTTGTTTTAAGTGATGTCAGTTACAAATATCTATTGGCGGCAAATACCACATACTAGACTGTATAAAACTTGTTTTTTGTTAAAGATATTATATGAATCGTATGCGTAGTCATGGTCTTTTAATAAACAAGAGTGTACTTTGTATCGGTATATTCCGAGAAAATATATTATACAGTGGATACATGACACTGAGAATAGCAAGTTCTCAAGAACATTATTTATGTAAGGCTGACGACGTAACGAGGTTAAAAGGATGCCGTGAAGACGTACATGTATAAAACACAATAAATTTTACATGATTATGTTCAAATTTAATATTTATGTAATAGATATAGCAAAGATATTGTTTGTTGTTCAAAGATATAAGAAATGATAAAAAAATAATTTTATTTTTAAAGGTGGTAGAACCAGTGTAGTTCGACCGGGGAGGTACTATTGTCACACCTATTTCTAAGATGCGGCAGTTCTTGCGTTTCGATGGAAGGGTATGGTTGCCGGCTCTCTTACGAGTATATATGAGGCGACCATGTTATGCCTCGGGAGTAGCAACGTATATAGAACCCCTGCTTTATTTGAAGTTGCTTACAAACGTTCATGGGCCGCAGTGACCACTTACCATCAGTTGGACAGCATGCTTGTTTACTACTTCAATCTAATAAAAAAACAACAACACAATGTGTTGTAGGAGTTTTATCAGAAGTAAATCTGCCTTGCTCAGGACTACGTTAGAACACTTAAAATTACTATATTACGTCTTTGATATCCGTCCAGACGGAACTTAATTACCGTGGAGACTCCACGTCTTACCTCTACTCCACTCCGCTGGTTCGAAACGTCCTAACTAATAATACTATGTATTAAAAATAAATTAATTGGTGCACCATTTCAAATGATAAAAAAGTATAAGACAAGTTACATCCATCTTATGCAAACGAATAACCCAACTTTGTTTTTGTATTTGAACACAAACATCATCAATTAAAAAGTGTTATCCTTCAATGTAGGTTATATAAGAGGATTGTCTACAAGCTCGATGCCTCTTTCTTACATCTTCTTGAAATCATAACACATCGGTGCTTATATAAGGCAGAAATAGGTTTAGCTGTGATTCGTCGCAATCAATCGATAGAGATTTAATCTTAAGAACGATGAAACAAAATACTCATATTAAATACACATGCACTAGATATTATACACTTCACTGCATATTACCAAACGCATCCCTTGAGTATCGTAAAAGGCGACTAAGTGCTATAGGGGTGCAATTGAGCACACGCTTCGAATGGAATGGATGGGAAATGGCGTAAACGTGGTGTGTCAAACCATTGTTCAACTTATAATTTATGATGACTTTATATAAATACTAGCCGTACCCGCGACTTCGTTTGCGCATACTATAATATAATCTATTATCATTAGTATTAAGAACTTTTTGAAACACCTTAAACTAAGGCTTACAAGGGTAAACTCAACGCCTAATGGCATTCTCTGCCAGTCAACCCTGGGCGATGGCGATAATGTTTGGTAGGCATATAAACAGTAAACGCTATTATTTATTGAAATTTCCTGCGTATTAAATAAACAATATAAATAACCATATATTTAAACATATACAACAATAATTATAATAATACATAGAATGATAAATATAATATAACAAGGACTTAATTGAACTGTCGATGGACTCATGATAGTTGCAAATAATGTTCCCGGAGAAGCCTCTTGAATGTGCTCCTGCATGTGGCTTTTCTGATGTTTTCGGGTAGGGCGTTTCAGAGTAGTATCGCCTGTACAATGATCTATCCATCTATTAGATTTTTAATATCCACAGCTGGACATGGACCTCTCCTAATGTAGGTTTGTTCTCTTGGCATGCATTTCAAAAAAAATCCCTGACTAAAAGCCTAAATCTAAAATTTTATGCTCCTTACTTTAAAAATGCAAATTTTATACTGAATTTCAGTCCCTTTTATTGTGAAAATATCCGTAATGGATACCCTTTTGTTACAGGGGTGATAGAAAATATCCCTCTGTAACCCCCGTGACACTACTCATGTCTTTCTTTGTATGCTGAGTAGCGAATCCATGGGAACGCAATTGCATCCTATCGTGGCCTGGCTGGCATTGGACTTCTTATGACATCATCTCCTCTAACTTGAAGCTGGAGTTCTTTTATAAATTTGTTTTTGATGATTGAGATTACTTGTATCTGTCTTCGGCTCCTTGAACTTAGACCCTTAAAACCCCGGGGAAAGAATTAATTTAAACCCTCATTTTAACTCTTTCAGAGTAAAGTTTCCAGAAAATCCTTTGTAAGACCTTACCTCGCTTTTTTTTTCACCTTTTTTGCCACCGCTCTTACCCACTAAAATCTCCCCGACGACCATCTTCGGCGCTGCAAAAAAAACTCCGGGATCTCCAAAGAAACGCAACCGGAGTCCTCTGAGCGCATAGACCCGTTGGGCTCCGCCTAGGTAATGTTTACAACGGTATGCGACCTCACATACCGCCGTCATTCCCGCGGTCGGTGGCGGAGCGGTTCCAGCTCCCACTCTCTACACCTGCACCCTCAGAAGCCCCCTTTTAGTCGCCTCTTATGGTAGGCATCTCGGTATCTCCTGGATACCTTACCTCTATTTTAGTCCCTGTAGTTCCTACAGGGACAACCCTGATTTCTCACCTAAGGGATAAACTTTCAAAAAACGGTGTTGCGTTATTTATAATTGATGAGAAGATAAGCGATATATTTACCCCCGTTGGGGTTGATTTTGCAAAAAAGTTATATTAACCAATCCTCCAATTATACCAATCCACGAAGACAAATACTAAGTTTCATACTGCTTGCATCGAAATAGACTTTCAAACAAACTTTCAACCCCTATTTCATCCTTTTCGTAATTGATTTACCTAAAACGAAACGATGAAATAGATGTTCCATTTTATAAAACTACAAACATATATACTAAGTTTCATTAATTTTGCATCATCTTTTTAACCATCTTAGGGGCTGATTTTCGTAAAATGGTGAAATATTTGCATCGTTTTATCAAACCACGAAGCTAAATACCAAGTTTCATTGGTATTTAGCTTCGTAAATACTGCGTCTTCGACGTCGACTTCGTCGTCGACTTCCTAAAAAATGTCAACCTCTACTCAACTCTCATAGGGGTTGATTTTTCAAAAACGGTGAAATTGATATAATTTGTACAGACGGTGAAATTGATATAATTGATATAATATTGATGATAATTCATTATATCAAAGCAGAAAGCCTAAGTTTCATTGAACCGCCATCAAAATTGGCGGATTTCCAAACAAACATGCAACCCTTATTTCACCACCTTAGGGGTTAATAATTCAAAAAGGGCGAAATAAATGTTTCATTTTATCAAACCATAGATCCAAATTCCATGTTTCATTGAGTTTGCATCAAAATTGGCGGACTTCCGGAAGAACTGTACGCCCCTATTTAACCCTCTTAGGGGTTGATTTTTCAAAAACGGTGAAATAAATATTTTATTTTATCATACTACAAGACGCAATGCTAAGCTTTATTGAGTTTCCATCAAAAATGGCGGAGTTTCAAAAAACTTGAAACCCTTATTTCCCACCTTAGAGGTCAATTATTCGAAAACGTTAAAATATTTATGTCATTTTATCAAATCATAAAGACAAATACCAAGTTTCATTGAGTTTGCATCAAAATTGACGGACTTCCGATTAAACTGTCAACCCATATTTAACCCTCTTAAGGGTTGATTTTTCAAAAACGGTGAAATATATGTTTTTATTATATACAACCACAAAGCTAAATACTAAGTTTCATTGAAATTGCATCAAAATTGACGGACTTGCATCCAAATTTTCAACCCCTATTTAACCCTCTTAGATGTGGAGTATAAAAAAATCCGTTCTTAACTGACGTTACGTCATAAAAGGAACCACTTATCAAAATTTTATGTTTCTATTTTCAGCAGTTTAGGCTCTGCGATGTTTTGACAATAGGTGAGTTAGTGAGTGAGTGAGCATCCTTTCGCTTTTATATATATAGATTTATGTATTGGATCTTGAGACAGTCAAAGAATAGTAGACAAATACTTAAGGAAATCTAAATTCGATTTTACTGTCTGGCCGGAGATCGAATCCAAAAGACTAGTATATAAAATCTGTTGTTGTTGCCTGTGAATAACTTTACTACAAAAAATAATAAATAATGATATCATATTATATCCAGTCAATTAGCGAGCATATCATTTTTACATATTCGAGTAAAATTTGAATAATGTTCGAATAACATTTTTGATTTTTTAAATCATATCCGTATTTTTGTCTAGTTTTTGGATCTCTCAACGTTAAGATCAGTGTTAAAATATTACTAATAAATTAATAATATTAAAATAAATTAAAAAAAATAATGTTTGTAGTATACAAATTCAACTACCATAAAGAACGTACAATAAGATATTTATTACACCCCAAGTAGCTCTAGTGGTATTATTTCATTGCAAAAGCATAAACACTCATTGTGCTTACCTACGTAGTAAGCTTGGAATGAGCTTTTCGAAGCTCTACCCGACGTATAATCCGTCTTGCATCTTATCCAAAATAATCTACGAGCTTTTGGTATACAAAAGTGAATATGTATATCTTTTAATATTCTTTATTCTTTATAAATTGTCGATACGTAGAAAGTTTATTTGATTTTTAATTTTGATTTTGTTAATATGTATTTTTATGATCCAATTGTTATTGTACAACCCGTACCCGGTTGTTTAAAGGCCGACATACATTAAAGCGTTGTGGTGCGGCCACACCAATATCTGCGTCACTGCTCGTCACCTTGCAAAAATTTGCGTCGTGCGCCGCACCGTGTTTTCTAACGTTTGCGATGTGCTGCTGTAACCTGTAGGCCACGCAAAATGTGCTGGTTCTGCAAGTATTAGCGTTTAGTAAATTTCGGAAAATTTGCTACAATTTGCAGCAAAAGTTCGTGTCGCTATAAAAATCTGACACACATTGTTTAAACGCTTAACGCTGACGCTTGCACTAAAAACGCTTGCAGTAAATGTTTCGTGGCCCTTGGTTTACGCGTCGCACTGCTTTAATATATGTTGCCCTTAAAACCATTAGTGCTGGTTGCTATAGTGATATGTTCCACTTTACTAGATCTGATAGGCAGATTTTCTACCAATCAACCCATATAACGACTGTTGAGACACCTCAAACGGGTGACTTTGTTGTAGTTTGAAATACGTTTGACACAAATCAAGAAAAAAATCCACAGGACAAACATTCCTAAAAAAATCATCACTCTCACTATACCCCAACCCCAATACCTTAGCAAACTCATCGCTACAACCTTTAGGACCTTAGTTGACAGGAACACTCATAGAAAATGAGTCTTCTTTCATCGTTCGCTTCTACGGCTTATTTGTGTTGTACCGTCTTGAAGATTTTGAAAAGCTTTTTAGAAAACACCACACTCTTCTAAGTTGTGAAAAAATCAGACCTGTCTCATGTCGCATTGTATATTTGTACACCTACAAGACGATTCCTTGTATTATGCGTACAGTGGTGAACAAACGGTAAGTTTAGGATCACTTCATTCTTGTATTCTTGATTGTTTACAAATGGTTTAGCAAATTGATTACAAGTTATTCCGTGATATGCAAGATCGCAAACGAAACTACTTATCGGGATAATTTATGTCATAGAACCATATCAAATCGCGATGCTACAAAGCTATAATTAACCCGAAGTGAAATTAAAACTCACTCAGAGAAATAAAACTTAAACAATAAGTTAAAAACACAGTTCAGAATCACATACACACAAATCCGTAGGTATTATTTTCTACCTGTAGCCGTGGAGTAAGCTTTTCTTCTATAAACATTAAACTAGAATGTTCATTTACATTTATTAATTTATTAGCACATCTTTTTTTAATGAAAATGTATCATGTAATGTATGTATGTAATATATTAATCATCGTAAATCCCAACTTAATGCATTATACTACATAGGTACAACCCGCGTTAAACAATCACCATACCATGTTTCGAGTTTGTTCTCTGGCCCGGCCAAACTAAATGACGAATTATGTGCATTCATGTTTGTTTGTACTCGTATGGAACCCATGATACATGAAGTCCTAAAGCGTACAAAACAACGTAGGGAGCCATTTTAATTAAAAATGCAAATGTAAATACAAGGGCTAGTTTACTCAAATAAATCGTAGGCCTATTTCAACAATACCACGACAACACTGTTTGTTGAGCCGAGCCTGTAACTCAACATTTAACCCGCGTCCAAACAGTGATATGCGAACAACAATTTATTAACGCTGTATGCCAGTCAACAATCGAGTTGAGAACTTTGATTTGAGTTACTGTGTACTATGTGGGTGTTCGCGTAATGTCGTTGTTATTGTCGAGAATTGTAGTAACCGTAGTTTCTATTTGCAGTTAACGTTCATATCAAATGTTATGTTGACTTTGAAATTTAGCTCTTAATTGTAGAGAAACAATCATATTGGCTTAAGAAATATCACTCGACAATTACGGATATTTTTTATGTTTGTATATGTATACTAGATACTGTAAACATTATAAATTCCAAATACAATCAGTTAAGTTGATCATGAAAATGTTTTAAAATCATTTTCAAGATTAACTTATTAGTAACTAGCTGAGCTCGCGGTTTCACCCGCGTTAAAAAGAAATGTAACGTGACATACATAAACATTATGCATGCAGCGGAAGCTCTCTTTTGAAAAAAAAAAACGATTTTGAAACATTCTTCGTTGCTGCTCCGCTCCTGTTGGTCTTAGCGTAATGATATATAGCCTATAGCCTTCCT
>MOOZ01005804.1:62630-78372 GCA_002930495.1 Cecropterus lyciades | reverse complement strand
ATGTGTTCGATTAACTCCAGAACTACGACGGCAAGGCTTTAACATAATAGCGGCGTACGTGAGAAATCTGGCGGTGTAGTGAGCCGGTACATTGCTATCCGAGACTGAAGTGGGCGTGCCGCGGAAAACTAATGGTTACGTAGTAAGTATCAATTTTGTTATCTTGCTAAAATATGTTACTAAATTCATGTACGTAGTAAATGAAAAAATCTTAACTACTAAACTATAACATATTAAATAGTATAAAATGTGCAGCGTCGTGATATAACATTTGACTAAAAATTGTTGCATAATGTAAAATAATATTTATTAATTTAGTATGGCGATTATACTTAACTTTTCAGACTAGGAACTTCAACTCTTTAACTATTATCAAAACATTACTACTAAAGCAGCAACAAAATTTGTCAGAATGGCACAAACCCAACTGATTTCTTGTCTTCTTTTCTTGGATCTCTTATTTAGACATTTTTACTGATATCCGTATGGTAAAGTGAGTATGTATAATCAGACACATTACTTTTGGTTACATTTAATTTTCTCGATATCATGGGTAAAATAATATCTTTTTTTTTAGCTTTGATATCGGATTTAACATTAAAGTAATAATATTTGCTTTTGAAATAAAATTTAGTATACGGCCCAGCAATGTATTGCGCTAAATTCGAGCCCATAGGCCGGAAAGTATTCACTTAATTGTTCAATGGACGCTCTGATTTAGGGATGGATTTCATTGCTCGAATTTACAGAATTAGTCCGGCGTGATTTGTGTCACAGTCCTTCGGGATCATTCGCGAAGTTAACACACGTTGTTGATTTGTGAACGGGACTGACTGAAGACGGACAATAATAGAACGTATATACGCTTCAGATAGTGGTAGTTTACATAAGTGTCCACCTGAGAAGTATTGTGAGCTAGTTCACCGAACTTCTGTTCGGTCAATTTATTTAAAGCTCACGAGCTAGCTCTTCTTAAAATAACTATGAGCGATCTGATATGATAACTATGATGATCTTTTAGCCTGGAACCATAAAAACATAACAGTGCGTAACAGATAATAATAAGTTAAAGATGATTTACCTGTAGAAAATAAAAAGGTTATTCGTATAATAAAAGTGTTCTAATTGCGATATTATAAAAAACACGCTTTCTACACTCATAGCCCCACACTAGGATTTTCTCCTGCGTGGGTGCCATGGACACACGAAGACGAATACACAAACACCCTAACCCAGAACAGAAACCTAAACTCATCGTTTAGATTTCTGTTTGGCCGGGGATCGAACTCGGGACCCACTGCGTGTAAGACCGGTATGGACCGCTCCGCCACGAGGGTCGTCAAATATTATAACTGCATGTTAAATCTACTCAACAAATTGTTAACTGCCTTAAAATTGTAGGCAAAGGAATCCGATAACATAATTTTCAAATTAACAACAATGTCGAACTAAATTAACTCTAAGTTACCCAACTCATAATATGTATTTCGGTTTATAGCTTATGTTGGTAAACGCGGGCATAATTTATTTTAACAACGTAATATAAAAGACTATTACACGGTTTATAGGAAACCAGCTAATCCCGCGTCGTCCAATACACATGTGCGGAAATATACTCGTATTTATATTTATTGCAGAAACAAATAGCGTCATATAAGTTACTTTCTGTGCACTCGGTTTCACCCGCACATATGAGAAAAAATCAAATATAGCTTGACGTTATTTTTAGTCCAAAGCCTTCCTCAATAAATAGACTATTCAACACAAAAATATTTTGTGCAATTCGAATCAGTAGAGTTCGAATTGATGTATATATGTTTATATGCACGTTTGTATATATGTTTGTATGTATGTATGTTTGTTTGTATGTATATGTATTTTTCCGGTATACTATAGCCTAATCGGCTTGGCAGATTGTGACGTATGACATATCATTCGAATCGTGTCATTTTGTAGAGTGACTTAGGCTATATAATTCTTAAAACGCATCTTTGCCAACGCATTGGTAGCTTATTGATGCCCTTCTTGAAGAAATCAGCTAGACGGGAGGCAACAAATTCTTCAAAGGTATTTTGTGCTGCCTCTCAGGTATAGATTTTTTTCCCGCCAAAAAGTTATCCAAGTTCTGGAAAAAGTAGGATTGCAGGCGCAAGGTCTGGTGAGTACGGCAGATGACGGAGAACTTCCAACCCCAGCTCTTGTAGCTTGGAGATCATCTGCTGTGCAGTATAAGGTCGCGCGTTGTCGTGCAGGAGCAGTGGAGCCGAACAATTGATCAAAGCTGGTTGGAGACGTGCGAACTTCTCCATCAGTTCTTCACAGTACACATCTGCAGTAAGAAGCTGTGATGAATTACACCCACGTTAGACCACCAGACAGTGACCATCACTTTTCTAGGGGTAAGTTTTCGTTTAGGGCATTGTTGGGTGGCTTGCAATTGTCGAACAGAATCCATTTCTCGTCACAAGTAGCAATGCGGTTCAGAATTCCGTCATTTGTATGCCTGTTGAGCAGTGCAAGGCACGTTTCGACGCGTACTTTGCGCTGGTAATCATTAAGTTCGTAGAGTACCCATTTGTCAAGCTTTTTTACCTTGCCAATTCGACGCAAATGGACCAATATTGTTTTGATGCTAATGTCGTAAGCTGCTGATAATTCAGCCGTAGATTGAGTATTATCGACTTAAGTTTTCAGACGACCACGGGGTTCATTTTTCAGGTCAAAATTGCCAGAACGGAAGCAGGAAAAACCAATTACGGGTAGTGTGTTTATTTGTAGTGTTCCCTCCGTAAACGTTGTTGATGTTGCGTGCCGCTTGTGCCGCTTTTTTGCCACGGCGGTACTCATACTCCATAATTACTCGAATTTTTAACGTATGATGATGACGAAAAATTTTCGAATGCGATGAAAACAAAAAACTATTTATTGAACAAATAACGATTTAAGAAAAAAGAATTCGATGTTTTTAAAATAAAATTTAATAGAAATTGGAATTATAACCAAAAAAATATTTTGATTTAAAATGGCCAGTACGGCAGAACGGCAATTTCATAGGTAAAGATCTAATATATTTTTAATACTTTTCCTTGACTACTTTGACAAAAAATCATATAAAGCGTTAAATTAAACATATCATTATGAACAAAAAAATCATTTAAAGCAGTCGGGTCTTTTTTGTTTTAATGTTTTTTACAATGTTACTAGTTGAAATTTGTCAGTAACTTAACGTTGTCTTAAGCCACGTGTTTTGTAAATGTTACGTCACCCCGTTTGCGGGAAGCAAATAGTGTAATCTCCATCGGCGCAAATTCACAGCCTTTAAAATTTGTCCCCGTAGCCAACTCTGCGGTTCAGGTAATTCCCTATCTACTAGCTCCAACATTCATATTCTTCTGTATGTGCTAACAGCCGAGATAAGCTGCTATAAATTGGAACACAACTTCACATCAAATACTACATAGTCGTTGGAAACGTTGATTTTGTTAGTATTAAAGTTGTTTTATTAAAGCGTTTTATTAAGTATTGAATATTTCATATTGTTATTGATACGGTAATGTAACATCATCATTATCACTATCTGTACTAAGGGAGTACGAGTTTGTTAAGTTTTCTCGAAACAAGCACCGTCATTTTGAGGAAACATAATTCATATTAGGAGCACTAATGGGTGAATATCAAAGCCGTACCGCGCCTAATATCCGCCCGTATGTTTCCCACGTTTGATCCGCTGCCACGATTTACCGCTTGTATTTTTCCAAGCACCCGTGCACAGAAATGTCCTCATTTTGCACGTTGGCCGTATTGACGGGAGTATCGACTACGAACAATTCGTTACGGGATACCTCGAATTTACTGCGGCTTTCTGTAAAAGGACTGTAAAACTGGTAGTACAAACGTCAAATGTAAATGGCTCTTGTACTAACCAAAGCTTGCTGTTTTCAAAATAGTGTTTTCAATGCCAATTTCTTATAACATAATTTTTGCAAACATACACAATGCTCACACACAGATCCATAAACACAACACAAATACACGCGTGACTTGAAATGATTTAAACTACTATTTATATTAGCACTCGTTTGAAATGCTTGCTGATTTTTTATAATATTGAAGCATCAAACGAGCATCCAGTCCTCCTCATGTTAAGTGGTTACTGACGCCCACAAACATTTGAAAGCAACTTCATTTAGAACAGGGGTTCTATTTGAAGTCGATCACAAATGCGTTGTTACTCTCGAAGATAATTATGGTCGCCTCATATATAAGTGAGCTGGCCTCCACACCCTTCCACCGAAATGTAAGAACTATTTCACGCTAACAATATAACGATTTTAATGTCGATCTTTTATAACGTGAGTATCGTGTGTGTTTGGCAAACTCACACGATACTCTCACACCAATCCATAAACATACCACAAAAACACGCGTGACTTGAAATCATTAAACAATTTCCTATCATTTACACATAAATTGAATGGCTACATTTATGTGATTTAAAAGTATCTATCTATGATTTTTCATAGTTTGAAATAACTGCAAACATATTTGAGAATAATATAGGGCTTTTAACAAAAACGACACGACACGACACACGCACCTGTTTATTCGATCTTTCCTCTGGTCGACGACAGATGAAGCTGACATTGTTTACGACAAGGATGTCATACTCGTATTTATGAATTTCGTAAGGTATTAGGAACATATTGGAGGATTAATGGAAATATACCCTGAGGTGATGGCCAATCGGCAATTGGACAACATGCTATTCGTTTTTACAAGCTCATATTGGACTGTCATTGTCCCAGATGTCACTAATTGGTAAGAACGACAGCGTCCTTTTCGTAATTGGATACTTCTTATAATGTTATTGCAGGCGTTATTTTTAATAAAGCTACGTTATTGATCACATTAATATAACATAGCAAGCACTTGTATAAATACGGAATATTTTTGTAATTAAAAGGCTACTGTCCACCATTAACTAAATTAAGTCGTACACAACAAAATTACTGTGACGAACTTCAATTTTGTGCTATCCGTGATAATTTTATTTCGCTGCTACCGATAGACTTGATAGAACTGCAAATTGAATAGAATTCCTGGCTTGGTTGAAATACCTCACGTGATTATTTTTGACTTGCTATTACTATAAAGTCAGAACATTCTAGCATCATATTACTATAAGGCAGAAATAAGACAAAATTACATTGTCTCCATAATACCAGTGTGGAGCGCTTGGTTTTGTTTACATGGCTTAAAATGATGCAGCCTTAAACATTCAGATTAGGGGAGCAATTGCGCTCAAACGCTAAGGAAACTTCACAAACGACTTGGGAACAATCTCTAATCTGAAGATTATTCAAGGAGTAGTTTTATTCGCGATGAACTTTACTTTTTAATCTTTTCTCGGACGCAATGGGGCATTGGGCGATGTTCCAAAATTTTGGTTTTTGCCTACTAAGCAAACTATCCTACCGTAGGTTATATTATTTGAATGGTTTTCTTTGCATAACAATATTAAGACGAACAAATTTTGGTTTTGTAAATTGTGTTTAAGGTGAAGATTTGACATTTCAATTATGTGCTCCAGTTCCACTGAAATTCCGATAATACTTTCCAGACTTGGTACATATTCCTTATATCAAGATTATTATAACAGAAGTTTTTTGATGACATTGACTTTAATTTTAAATCTTCGGATAGACACGGGGACACTGGGCGATATTCCAAAGATGTCGGTTTTTGCCAACTAAGCGAGCGATTCAACCGCGGGCTACATTGCTTGAATGGGCAAGATCGTCTGAATGGTACCCTTTGTTTATGCTCTATATTCGAAGCCATAAATCTTTTGGAAGTTCAAGTGAACGATCGCAAACGAAATCATCAATCCCAAGATCGCGATAACACGAGTCGTCAGCTTGCTGATACGGGAATTATTTATTCAGCTACAATTCATTTGCATCATAATGATCTTATGGTAACAGCGAATTGTTTACAATGGATTGAATTATCTGGCAATCTATAAATAAGCAAACATCATAGAATATCAGTGATTTTAAAGTAACTGACTTTTCTTAGATACCCATGTCTATTTCTTTGATAAAACATAAAATAAAATATACATAAAACTTTTAAAAAAAGGTTCATAATCCAACTGTGTTTTTTTTCTGTGGGTTGTTTTCCTGAGAGTTTCAAACAGGTTGGTGTTCATTTTTTTTTACAATGCAAACTTTGACATGTTTTTGAGATTTTTCATGTATTGATTTTTTGTTAACGTAACAGACATTTAAAAAATTTGATTTTAGACAAATATTATCGCGGAATTAATACGCTATTATATCACGATATGCGGTTTTTGAATAACTTTTTGCCGATATTTCGAAAAAAAAAAAGTAAAACGAACTAGACGTAGGGTAGACAGGTTAATCTACCATTAGAGCTTGTCAACGGTTTCTCCCCGCTACCGCAGTAACGCCGTGACCACGATCCATGTCGGGTCGAAATATCGGCAAAAAGAAATTCAAAAACCGTATATCGTCAGTACCCGTAACATATTATAATTTAAAACATTATCATCAATTTTAATATGCGATCAATATTTATCAAAATATTTCTAGGTTGAATACGACGCTAAAATATTTCAGCAGTATTCGAAATACCCCTGTGTAATGTCGTGTGTGTAATAGGTATAACAAAATAATTTAAACATCTACCTAGTTCAAAACCGTAAAAGAATAAAACTTATTCACTTATCCCGAATATCCGTTACCAAATATTGACGACTAAACGTATGACAACTGATTTCCCTAACGCACAGTCCAGAAACCCGAACAAGCAGTCTTGCCGACATCAAACACCTTATTGCTGTCGCCCTAGAATTGACAATAGAACTATCGGGTTCCACATATGCTTCGTAGGATCTATTCGGAATTGGCTGATGAGTGTCTTATAGATTTGATATGTCTTCTCGTCTTGGCAGTAGAGGTGATATTCGAGTGTAAGTTCTTCGGTATTGTTAGGAACTATTGGCAGTGCAACGTCGACCGAAACCTTCAGAGACGTGACCGGGTTACTCAGTTCTCACAATGCTCTTTAGCTACGTGTCATACAGGGAACCTAATTGTATTATTGGAATTGATTTTAATGAATGAATGGTTTGGAGCTGATTTCTTTTATGAATTGGATGTGCTCTGATGTTTAAACATATTTAAACTTTATTTAAGTGTAACCTTATACACATTGCTGTATCAAACTATAAAAGTTGTTTATATATATTTTTTCCATAAGATAAAAGTAGCAAACTAACATGCGGTTCACCTGCCACGATTACAGCCATCCATGGACAACTTTAAGCAACATCATATTATACAGAAGAGAGGTTTCATCCGAAGTCGTTCACAGATGCCTTTCTACTCCTAAGGACTAGGACGATCGCCTGATATATAAATGAGCCAGCAACCACACCCTTCGAACGAACGCAAAAACTGTTGGTATTACAGAAATGATTGTAATCATTAATAAAATTGCATAAACATATTTTACCTTGTTTTATGCATTCAAAACTTTCGGTTTACCTGTTAATGAAAAATTCTATGAAATGTTTGTAAGTGTTCCATTGTCCGCAGCTTATGGTATTTAAATAATTCTCTGAACTATCATCATATTATTGTTTTATTACCAATTTACTCACATTAATGAATGTTTCATTAAATTTCTATAACTTCCTTATTAAAGATTATTATTCAGAAGCGTAGTTACTTTTATTGATTTGATTCATTTAAATTATGTAATGCTTAATTAGATTTATAAAGTTTAATTTCGAATATCATATAAGAAGTAAATTGCTCTCTCGATCTGACTATATGTATAATAGACTTACGCACAGTACTTGGGCGCCTTTAGGAACTATAAAATTGAATGGCAAATTGTAGGAAGGAGTTTGGCAAACGTGACCGCTGAGGGGATCACCGAAACTCTGTTCTTCCACTTGTTAATGCGTCAATTGTTCTTGTTACAAGTAAAGTTTGACAGCTGACTACGCCATTTCGACGTATACCGTCAATTGTTTAGTTAAAATATTTTTTATAATTTGCGAATCTACTGTGAATGTAATCCACTTTAATCGATTTTTTTTTCTTTTTTTTATAATAATAACTCTTAACTAACATACAAAATTTGCAATCCTATCTAACGGTAAAGTATTACAGACAAATAGTTTGAAGTACTAAGGTCATTTATGAATGAGGTATATTGCCATAACTTACTAATTCATTAATCCTCTTTGATTTAAATAGTAAAATATACATTCTCACACTTATTTATAATTTATTTATAATGTAGTTGTTGTATCTAAGTATACAGATACTTTCATTTGTGTAAAATTTGAAAAATCGATTTTCAATATAGGTAATTGATCTAATTTGATATGTGCGAAACATTTGAAACATACAACAAAGCGGTACCATGACATTCCTGATTTATTCGATGTTAGTTCATGTTCGTACAATACAATGTAAGGAGCAAAATGAAGTGAATCGAGGACGAACGTCAGAATGAACCGTTGGTGACATGTAAAAGTATCAAGATTATGCATTTGGACGGCGCCCAGATACCGAACGTGTTCGGAATGGAAAAAAATTGGACAAATCGATATTCAGTTTGGACGAGTTAGGATTCGTTCCAGTTGCATACGAATCGATTCCAATGCTGGCATGTAGTTTGGAAAAATTTTCAGGAAGCTCCAAAAATGTTATTTGCACGTGCAGTTGTGAAATCCCGAATATGGATAAGAACACAGAATTAATACTGAATGGAAACGTCTAGTGTATTAATGAGTTTTCACGTAGATGAGCGGTGGAATGTTTTCTAGCTTTACAGACAAAAATTTTAAGAAGTAAATTGAATTGGTATTCCATATATTTAAAGTGAAACGATAAATGAAAATATCATGGAAGAATATCAACGAGAGGTGGCTTAGAAAAACGAAATAGTTTAGGCTCTAAGTGACTTAAGCATTCTTATTCTCAAAAAACTTGTACTCCGCATTAAACTTTTGACCAGACATTTGCAAGATGTGATTCGGCGCGCATATTATCATTATCATCCCATCATCCCCCCATTGCAAGATATGACTGAAAGCAAAAACGTAAACGTGCAATGTATATTGTATGAGCGGAAACGTAAACAATGATCGTTTTGAGGAACGTTATTAACTCGTAGGTAGGGCACAGTTCTGTTTGCTTATACATCTATGGATAAAGTTATGCAAACCGGCTACATGTGCTGGATTTAGGAACGATTGCACGGTACAGAATTTTGGTTGTTGAGTCTACTCACAACAACATCGGTGAAATGAACAAGAGGTTTTTCACTGCAGAGCTTGCGTTTAACCACCGACTGTGTGTGCAAAGTGAAATATACGAGTGTGTACCGGAGTCACGCCACGCAACTTTGTTCATGTTTAACTATGAAAAGTTTTTGTTTTTTCAGTTTTCAAAACTCTCTTAGTGATTTGATTTGAAATTTGGGGTATCTATTATTGATTGCCACTTATATAGTAAATATTTAAACAACCCAACCACAAAGGTTTTACATCTTAAGTGCTTCTTCTGATATACAAATATAAAATTAAGTGCCCAGAATTAAAACAGATATTCATTATTTAGATTTTAGTTTGAGACGTTCAAATCTAACTGAAAGTTCTGTGTGACAGATGGGATCACTTAGACATCTTGGTTGTTCAATGATTTTGTTGTTTGCTTCGGCGATAGTAAAATATCAGTGCCTCATTTTTGTTACAATATTTCATTCAACGTCTCAATGTACAATGTTCCTTTTTATCAAAGCAATAAGAGGAAGAACCTTGCCAGTATTGAAATAATAAAAATATTTTGATAAAATTCAAAATATCTGACGTCAGTATCACGTAAACTCGAAAGTGACTTATCCCTTTCCTGACAATAGACCCTTAATAATAAACGTTATTAATCTCCCTGGATCTTAATATTCACGTCGCCTACCACTGGCTGATTAAAATTTTCCCCCTGGAAAGGTTTGGTAATAAAATACAAATGCTCCCGTCAATTTTAAGGGAGACGATTGATGTCAGCATTCGCGAACTTAGCTTCGCTCAGGTTTGGTTTAAATTGTATAGATGTATCAACGCCTGATGAATGTTTTGATTGTTTGAGCTTAATGATTATAATAACTAATTCTCTCTAATTTTGCTATAGCAACGGTGAAACATAAGATACATGTGTTTATTAAAAGTGCAACTTAATATTAATAAATAATCAAATATTTTCGAGCATAAGAGTATTAACACAATTATGCTTTTACTATAATCGATTAAGTTATCACTTCAGCCCATATTCGGACATCTTATTTCACATATACCAAACTTAATCTCTTTAACAACCTACGAAGTAAAATTGTTAGCGTGATTCAGGAAGGAGTACATCTAGTTGTAGGGCCGACAATTGCATTCAGATTTTCTTCATTAAAGTACTTTATACTAACTAATGGTGTTCCCACTTAGACCTCAGAGGCAATAACGACTTAATAATACACCCCGTAAAGGTGTTAACATTTAGTATCGGATTATTTCATTATTAATTACGTTGTATAATTTTATCTTAACACCATATCAATCTTCGAATAAAAGCATGCTCGACGCATAGTGTTTTTCCTTACATAATACTAAAGGCTAATGTATAAAGTCCAAGGCTACAAACATGAAATTTGGACAAATGGTTGATTTTATGATCTACTAAGTAGTACACATGCCAACACATGATTTATTAGATGTCACAACTATATGCCTCGACTCATGACATTCGGTCCAACTGAAACGAGCCAAATTCGTCAGGATTTATTAGAGCACTGCACTATTAGAGACTATTCAGACAATGTTCTTTCGACGAAATTAGTGGAATCGTGTGTTGTTTGTTGTTATCTCTTCAAATTCGATCTACTTTTATTTTTATGATGGTTTATAGATATACTTATATTATCTTATAATGTGGAAAAAATCATTCTTACTAAGTACCTATTAAGAAACAAATTTTCAATATTCGTTATAGAAATTTGCGCGCATGGCAACACGTACTATTAAAAAAATTGAGCATGTTTTGTATAGGGATACACTGATGTCCTCTAGAGGGTCGTATATATTCTGTACACCCTTGCGCTCTCATCGGGTTCTACTTACAAATTATCCGTATAATTATTGTGACTGATTATATCTGGTGACACTTGGCCTCTCCGGGATTGGACGGACTTAATATAAATTAGCATAATCATTCCATTAATGAGAAGGTTTATTGAATTTTCGATCAAAGCTTTAAAAGATATTGCATATATTTAATCTAATACTTGATTATCAGTAAGGTCTTTGGTATATACTTTTGTAAATTTATTTTGGAGAAGTTTATACATTAAGAATACGAATTTGATTGGAATTGAAAATTATTAGAAAAAGGTAACATCCCAAAATACTGTACAAACCCTTCAGACTCAATTTAGGACACGGGTCTCCTTTCAGAGAGCAAACTCTCCTCTCAAAAAATGCATAAGCATTTTTGAGCTTATTTACAAACACGATATTGTTTATTTAAGTATTCTTGGACTTACAAACTACACTGGTATTACAGCTTTAATTTCTATTTACATATAATAATGTATGTAGGTGTTCTTGCGTATAGCTATTAAAATACCGAACAGTGACTTTAGTTATTACGAGTACTCAAAACGATCACGTTTTCGCCTATTTCGCCCATACAAAATATGGACAAAAATGTAAATAAAAATCGTTTTGAGGACACGTAAAGAACTTTTACTAAGGGCACCAGTATTTTGTCAGTTCCTATCCCGTAATCCTGTCCAACGTGCTTCAAATATTCCGCACGACTAATGTACGAGATTAGTGTACACCGTCTGTTTGCGAAAACACGGTGCCTTTATAATATCACGTGTAGCGGAAATTATGACAATTAAGTTCCTCGTCAATTCAAAGTATTCTCGTTCGTGGTGATGGTTTTTGTCCATGTACCGTTGTGGTCTACCCTGTCGTCTTGTTAATATTTTGATATTATGGATGTACGAATATAATTACTACGTTATTATTACAGTCTGATTGACAAGAATATTAAATCATAATTAAGTTCATCAACTGCATTTCGGTCTTGTTTGTGGTGATGGTTTGTAGATACTTCTGTTATAACTCATGGTTAATATTTTTATATGAATCTATAAGTTGAAAATATAATTTTTTATTATACTTTAATAACCCATATTTTTTTAACGCACTGCCTAATAACAGCTGTGTTATGCACTGTTGTATTCTGGTCTGAAGGGTGACATACTTTTCCGAGGCATTCCATCTTAAGTTGAAGTAGCAAACGAGCATACAGCCCACCTGATGGTAAGTGGCTACTGCCGCCCATAGGCATCTGTAATCAACCCTAGGTAAGATCAAAGTCTCACCTAAGGCTAGCCACAGATGCGTTGCTACCCCTGAGGACTAAGATGAAATGCCTCGGAAAAGTATGTCTCCCTTACCACACCAACGAATTGATAACCTTTTCCTTTTTTGAAGTCAGTTAAATATATTTGTGTATATGTGACGAATAGTATATATTTTTGTGTACGTGACGAATCTCTTCCTTTGGGAAGTCGGTTAATAATGCCGTACTCCAATATAAAAATCACATTTTGTAACGGCTACTGTAAAATGTACCTCACCATTCATTTCCCTCCCAATTCTCTCATTAATGTCCATGATCGATCCGTGCATCCGTCTTCATTTGTACAGATGGAAGCACTCACGTTAATGCTGTCATCGCTCAGTGTATTACAGATCATGCACGTCACAATGATAAGGTAAACAGTTTCTAGTATGTTACAATATACTCTATGTACATATTGTATTGGAATTATTTCACGACTCGTGTATATATATCAGAATAGCAACGTTAGCTTGGTCAACAGTTGAATAGATGACTTCTAGTGTGACAAAGTCCATGCGCGCTTCCGTACTTCGAAGGGTACTTCAGTATTTTCTTTTATTTATATAATACTAATTAAGCCCCGCGATTATACCCGCGTTTAAAAAATGTAAGTTGACATAGTTACATATAGCCGAAATTTTAGATCTTTTACAATTTTAGCGGCAGTGACACTGGCTGCGTGCGCGTAGAGCGCGCGCGGTTTCTAAGGTTTTAATTTCTTGTGCGGAACCCTAATTACAGTTTCTAAAATAGAAGTAGTCTAAGTTACGCTCTATAGCATCAGCTACCTACCAATGAAAGTCCCGTCTAAATAGGTCCAGTGATTTCGAAGATTAGCCAGAACAAACAGACAGATTATTTTTTTAATTGATGTTTTGTTATCAGTATCGCATATATTTCTGTAATAAGCTGTTAGTTTGATATTACAAACAGACATATCAATTTTATTTATATGTATAGGCGGTCGAGTGATGCGGGGCAGAGGGGACGGACTCGCCGCATCTCAAGGAAATAACGCTGGCTCGCCGAGCTTTAAATGTTTCATTGCTAATTACCTCTAACGACGATATCTCAAAAACTATTCATTGGATTGATATAGTTAATAGGGCAATTTTAATCTGCATTAAATGCCTAAGCTAACTAACATATTCGTTTGGATAAGGATTGATATTGAACTAAAGAAAATAGCTTTGAAAAAAACGTAATGTTTTTAATTAAAAATTTGAACATAAAAGCCTATAAATTGAATCGGATCATTGGTTCTTGCGTGTTTGAGTAACACACATTCACATGCTATCCAGACGCACATCCTCGGCCAGACAGACATCTGGAAGATGAGTTAAGATTTCTATTTTGGGTCTGGTTGTTTGTGTATTCGTCTTTGTGTGTCCATGACACCCTCGACACAGGAGACTATGGGGCTATGAGTGTAGAAAACGTTTACGTTTATGTTTATGATATGGATAGAAGTAACAAAAAAACATGGTGTTCATTTAATGGTAAGTCAATGGATTTAACCATATGAGATCAAAGTCTTATCTGAAGCTGGCCACAGATGCGTTGCTACCTTCAGAACAAAGTTGGAAAGCCTCAGAAAAATATCTTACCTTGCCACACCATACAAACCAAAACACAGCACTGTTGTTGTAAAGCAGAAAAAATGTTCGGTAATACCTCCGGAGTTGAACCACAAAGCGTTCCATCACCTTAGGAATCGTTGTTATCATTGTACAACAATATGACAGGGTTGAAAATATCGTTATCAAAATTGCTTAGGCACTAATGCGTCTTTCACCTTCCACTAGTCATTGCAACAGAGTAATGGCGCATCCTCCAGGCCTCTCCCAATTATAGGACAAAATCGTATCGGTCATAAAAACTTTACCAAAGTTATGAATAGAGAGGACTTATAATAATGCGCTCTAACTTATTCCTCAGAAACAGAAAGATAACTCTGAAAATTATGGAGTAAACAAAGGCCAAATTCGTTTCCATTCTGAATGCGTTATAGTTTATTGTGTGTATTTGTGAAGAAAAGGAGACATACATTATTTACCCGAGGCGTTATTACTTATTCCTCAAGGATGTATCTGTGACTAATCTCAGGTAAAGCTGATCTTATTTAGAGTTCCTTTCAGGTATCCATGGGTGGCGGTGGCATTTATCATCAGGTGAACTGCAAGCTCGTTTGCTACTTGCATATTATAAAATGTAACATTGTTAAAATTTTTGTTCATAATAATTTTAATTTAACTTATTACTTATATGACTTTCGTCCAAATAGTCAAATAAAAGTATAACAAAATACACATTTTTCAAATGGTCTATTTAGTAGTTTTCATTTGACACCCATATTATCGTGATAAATCCCCCCTCACCCCTTTTCTGCTACTTGCAGGCGCAATTTAAAAAATATATATAACCTATGTCACTTTATGCGAACTGAGAAGATTCAATCGTCACAATCTGTCAAGCCATTTGAGCTGTAGAGCGTACCAAACAACTTGGCACACATACGCTCGAAAAATATTACCCTCCTTCTAACGCAATTGGACAAAAGTTATAATGACTACATAGAATAAGGCAATCTGAATAAACCATAACGCAACAATTGCAAAACGCAACCATATTTTTGTATTATTCCAGTCTTAATTTTCGACAAGCTTTCAATATGAATTTATCCTGTATTCCCCAAATAAAAGGCATCAGAAACTCGGCTCGAAATATTCTTATCAATATTAATAAGGGCACTATAAATACTGTCAGACGAAAAACGCATCGGCGTGAAACAATCCTTTTATTGCGTATGAATATTGAATAAATCCGACAAAGCGTGCGTCGTTATTATTTCGTCGAATTCATTAAACATTTTACAATATTGCAGGTGGAATTGACACCTTTAATGCACGATTCATCTTTATGATTCTGTGGGAAAATGTTTTATTGCCATTCAAATTTATTCATTTTTTTTTTATTTAAATTTGTTTTCAATAGTATCTGGTCGTTATGTTTTTTAACTGACTTCCCAAAGGACAAAAATATCTTGTATATTTTCGGCAGTTGCTTTTATTGACGGAGTAGGATCGAAAAGTCGTAATATTAAAATAATATTGATTTTTCCCATAGCTTAAGAAGTCATTTTTATGATAGGCGTGCATAGATGTAGGGTGAATAATAATTACTATTCAATCAATTATTTCATCAAATAAAATTCATAAAACAAAATGAAAAGCTAA
>MOOZ01005804.1:47664-60683 GCA_002930495.1 Cecropterus lyciades | reverse complement strand
CCACACCCTTCAGACCAGAACACAGCAGGGCATAACACTGCTGTTATTAGGCAGAAATAGGTGTGGCGGTGGTGCTTCCGGAGTCGAACCATATAGAATTCTACCATCTTCAAAACATCCCCACAAACTTTTTCCATAATAATATTACTATGATCACATCTTCAAAACATTCAGGTAAATAATTAATAATTTGTATTTAGCCAACATATTAAGCTGTTTATATAAATGTTCCCGTTTTACAGCAAAACACGTGTCATTTATAGAGCTTCACACATATTACATGTGAATATTCACATTGGGCTCCCTTTGATGCGGTTACAATTAATGTCAAAACTGTACGATATCAGAGTATATCAGTCAATTAGTCCAACCACACAAAGGTTGTTTTAGGTACAGTCTGAATTATTTTCCAATAATCGTTGTTGTTAGAATATTTTGAACACTAAATATGTTCAAAATTATTGCGAGAGTGAAATTAGTTCAGGCTTCGTCTACGTAACGTTGTATCTATATTAGCAATCAAAACTAAAACTAATTAGGAGAAAATTTGTTTTATGGAGTAAGTACACATTATTTCATATTAAGTAAATTGGCAGTGCAATAAGGCCGTTTTCACAATAAGCAAACAATCAAATTAATTCATATTCATTAAAGATAGATAATTGGTAATACAATATTTTTTTTAAATGTTCCTTATTTCCTACATAAGGTTGGCAATTTTACGATTCCGTAGATTCATAAAGCTAATAACATTCAATAGAGTTTGAGTTTATTTCATTCATGCAGCTTTTATATGAGTAATCGAATACTTTCCTGTGAATTATAAAATCAACCCCAGAAACATTTTACTTCTTCTAATTAACTAAGAGTTAATTTATAGAACCAACAAGTAATGGTTAAAAAAACTGATATTGCCTATAACTATACTTTACTTTTTTTATCCAAGGGTTTCCCCTTGGATAAAAAAGTACCCGAGCCTTCAAAAGGTACCCGACGTCGTGGGAGCGACGCCGGGTTATGTGGGATTTTGGCGCACTAAACCAAGTGGCCGTTCTCGGCGCTGCGAAGAGGACTTCGGGATCTCCAAAGGAACGCAGCCGGAGTCCGCTGAGCGCGTAGCCTGCTGCCCGCAATCCCGGAAGCCCCTTTTAGTCACCTCTCACTACAGGATGATAACTGAATAGATACAGAAGGACGATTACTGTACTATACTGCTTCATATAAAATAAGCTTTATTGCCTCTAGTTTTTTTGTTAATATAAGCAATAAAAATAAAGTCATATAAATATGGAAGTAGCAAATGAGCATGCAATCCACCTGATTGTAAAATGCCTATACCACCTATGGACATCTGTTATAAGATAAGATCAGCCCAGATAAAATCAGAGTCTTACCTGAGGTTGAAGGCAGATGCGTTGCTACCACGGAGGACTAAGTTGGAACGCTTCGGATAAGTATCCCTTACCACATCCTTCAGATCAGAGCAAAGTAGCACATAACACTGCTGTCATTAGGTAGAAGTAGGTGTGGCTGTGGTGCGTCCCTAAAGAGAAAATTAAAAGCTGTTCAAGTAATTAACCTAAGTATAACATCGCAAACTTTACTACGCATAACATTGGTCAGCATACTCGTCTTGGTAACTTTACACAATATTTTCATCTCTTTGCCGGTAAGCGGATCTGAGCGACGAGGCAAAATACATCCGCCGTACATCCGGTCTCAGAGATGCACTTTATGACGGAATCTTTTAATGTATTATGGCCTTTGTCTGCTGGGCTTGTTTTATTTTTTAAACTTCATCTTTTTTCTTTGCGTCAACTTATCAATAGTTCTTAGTTTTCTCAAAAAATGAAGCATGTAGTTTGTAGTTAGTACCATGAATTTTTGATAGATAAATAGTTACAGTACATTGAAACGAAATAGAGGGAAACCAAAATGTAGTGTATGTTTTTTTTACGCATGAAATGTTATACGCATGAAATATCCATTGGTATCTCGATTGTGGTAGCTAAAGAAGTAAACAGAGACATAATTTGTTAATATGACGAAACTGAAAAATATATTCCTAACCGGTTCTTTTTTCGTAAATATTTAGATATTTACTTAAGTTTTTCGAAAAAATATTTGTTTTTGTTTTGTTGTTTTTGTAACATGTATCAATAACGAGGTCATGAAAAATGATTACTAACCAGCAGATTTTGTTTCTTACATAATATTTTTAAAATTTAACAGTCTCATTGCCCTACTGTCCTGTATCAGTACACTTTACCTACCACAATAGAGAATCGTTCTCAGGGAAGAAGTTGGGCGTCTCAACGCAATGAAGCTATTCTCAAAAAATTTGCTTCATAGTAATAAGTGGTAAAAATGTACGGGGAGTGTATTATGCTGACTACGGTATAAGCCCAACCGGTCATATGTTATAAGAACAATGTTTCTAAACTGAAAAACCCATCCATACATTTCTTATATAGCAAACTAATGCCACATAAAAAGACGATGACATAAAGAAGCAGACTAAGAACAAAATTCTGAATTAATTTTGTAGTCCCTGCGTGTCTGCCCGCGTGTCCCTCCACCAACCATTTTGTCTCTTCATCCAAAGACATTCTGATCACTTTCACCTTCTCGTGGAGTCGTCTGCATTGACTGATTTTAGAACTGAATAAAGGCGATATATTTTCAAACCAACTGTCATAACTTAAAGAATTCACAGTGCATCTCAAAGGGGTTTCAAAAGGAATGGAATACTTAAACACGGCTTATACAAGGAAAGTGCCAAGAACAATTTACGAGCGTGATGTCTACTGCGGACAGTATTCCCAGTGAAGGGACGGAAATACGCCAAAGTGCTCCTCCTATTTCTGTTATTTCTGCAGATAGTGACAGCTGCGTACTTTGTTTCCTGTAAATTTATTGCTGGCTTATCGAACTTATTATATAACCTTAGTTCCTGTGGGATACTAAGAGAATGATGAACGTCTGCTTATGATGACGTATTTCGCAAAGTAGATAAGTTATGTATTGAATGGAATTGGTGAACTTAGCTCGAATCGCAAATATCACGGATTTTTCCATGTGCGTGTCATAATGATAAAAGATTTGTTATTTCATGCTTTGCTGAGTTCTCTCTTTAATATCTAATTTAAGTTCTCTATAATAATTTTAGGGGTAAAATAAATAACATCAATTAGCTCTTTGTCAATCTAAACCAAAATACCAAAGGTAACTTCTTTGGTTCTTCTTCTTTCTTGACAAGATTAACATCTTCGATCCATTATTGTCTTCTATAATGGATCGAAGATGTTGATCATGATAATGCTTAAAGCTTTCTTCTACACTCATAGCCCTGCACTTTGAATTTCACCTATGTCGAAGACGCTATGGACACCTACAAAGACGAACACGTAAACACCCAAACCCAGAACAGAAATCTATATTCATCATTCAAATATCTATCTGGCCGAGGATCGAAAACAGAATCCATTGCGTTTTAGAACATTTTGGTGAATACTACACCACGCATGTCGTCATTACAACAACCTGCATAATCGGTAGCCATACTAGTAATTATATTAAAATACAAAAACACTTGTTGGACTTGGAATATCTCATGTAAATAAGCTAGACTCATCAAACTGTTTAGTTTACTAAAAACAGTGTTCTATCACGCCGCATCAGTTATACCTATTTTTAAACTCACTTTCTTTATACTTTACGTGGTTAACGCCTGCCTTGGACCAGCTATTCCCACAGCGCTTACAATACGCTGAAGTGCCCCTATTTCTACGTCGTGACGACGTATAAGTATATTGTTTCTTTTGAATTTGTTATGGGCGTATCGAGACGTTTTGAAATAGATATCTTTATAAAACTTAGATCTTTTCCACCTACGTCACCTTCAAATATTTTCTACTTCATATTCTGCTGATATAGTAATGCCCATATTTTGTATGGTATTATATCCAGTTTAGGCCAATTGTAGATGAAATAAATTATTATAATAACAAAGAAAGAACGCTTAAAACATGTAATTGGAAAGTGAAAATAAAATGCTACAATCATGAACTATATATATACGTGAAAATCTACGGATATACGTGTATAATATGCATGCAATATTAGCTCGATAAACATTACATTCCTTCTGACGCAGTCAAGTCAAAAAGAATTCCAAACACCACAATGTCGTATGTTATCTTACCAATATAACTTTTTAATATGTTACACGGTCGCCGATCACGATCCATGTAACTGGATCGAAATATCGGCAAAAAGAAATTAAAAACCACATATTGTAAGTACCCGTAACATATTAAAATTTATAAATTCAGTAATAATATTGGTGTAAAACCAAAATAACTTGTAAAAATGGTGTGGCATTATTATATTCTGGCTTGCAGGGTGTGCTAAAGTTAATTTTTTAGGCATTCCATTTTGGCCATCCTAAATTATGAACGAACGTTTTGCAGGTTGTAGAAACTTTGTGGTTCGTTACCGGAAGCACCTTCGCTACACCTATTTTTGCCTAATAACAGTAGTGTTAAGCACTGCTGTCTTCTGGTCTGAAACATACCTACTTATACGAAGCGTTTCAACTTAGTCCTCAGGAGTAGCAATGCATTTGTGGCCAACCTCCAGACTGTGGCCTTATCTGTGGTAATTGCACATGTTTATGTGCAGCAAGAGCCACTTACCAACAGGTGGCCTGCTCCTTTCTTATATCAATACTAGCTTTGCCCCGCGGTTATACCCGCGTTTAAAAAACGTAACTTGACATAGTTATATATGCCGAAATGTAAGACCTTACATAATTTTAACATTATAGCATGACAATAGGGGCAGTGACGGTGGCTGCATGCGCGTAGAGCGCGCACGGCTTCTTATGTCTTAATTTTATGTGCGGAACTCTAGTTACATTTTCTAAAATAGAAGTAGCCTAAGTTACGCCTTATGATATCAGATATCCAACAGTGAAAGTCACGTCAAAACCAGTCCAGCGGTTTCAGAGATTACCCGGAACAAACAGACAAAAACTTTACTAATTGATGTTTTGTTATCAGTGTCACATATATATCCATATGCATTTGGTAAAAAGCTGCTATTTTGATATAACAAATAGACACTTCAATTTTATTTATATAATATATTAATATTGTAGAAAAGAAAAAAAACATTACACGTGACTGTTGTTCCCAGTTTTGTGTACGAACATCTGTGAATAAACATTGAATAGCAATTTTACAATTTGAAATTGACTAACAGAATACAGAATCAAAGCGGAAATCGATTGTAACCGCATGAAAACAACCTCGTAACTAGATGGTTTAATTTGAAATATCTATCAAATGAATACTTTACGCGGAGTAATCTTCATGGATCTCCTTCTACTTGGGGGTGCAGAAAGGGTATGTCGGACTCCTACCGACTAAAACTCTGCGGCGTTCATCTGAACGTTCGATGCCAGGTCACGAGAAAGCATTTCATTCGCGGCCCGGCAACGTCGGCCGGCGCTGGTGTCCTGAGAGGGAGGGGCTCCTCTCAATGGTATCCCTCTTAATATTAGAGTGCAATACGCACACATGACATATCGAGCCCTAATAACAGGAGTTGTAACTCATGGGATTGGGAACGAGAGACTTTCAGCGAAAGCCGCTCTCCGGTTCTATAAAATCTATAAAATGAATACTGTTTTAACTCATTTTAATAAATTCAAGCTATAATTAAGAATTTACAGGTGGTAGAACCAGTGTAGTTTGACCGGGTTAGTACCACTGCCACACCTATTTCTAGATGAGGCGACCATCTCTGTCCTCGGGAGTAGCAACGCATCTGTGATCGACTTCAGATAGAATCCCTGTTCTATATGAAGTTGCATACAGATGTCCATAGGCGGCAGTAACCACTTACCATCAGGTGGACTGCATGCTCGTTTGCTATTTCAGCTTGATAAAAAAAAAGTTTCCTATTGATTGCAGTATTTTTGTGGCATTATCTTCATACCAGCGTTTTTCGTCTAACAACAGTAATATTAACTACTGTGTATTAGTTTGATAGAAGTACGGTTAATATGAGGTTCACGAATGAAGTTTGAAGGGCGTTATAAATTAGATCCTTCCAACAAGAATACGTAAGTAAGTTTAAGCTTCTATTAAAAGTAAAAGTGCATTGCGTAGGCATTCCCATTCACAAATGGTTTTAACTGTCTTTATCGTTTGACTGTTGCCGGTGGTGCCGTAATCATTATTTCCGGTGTAATACAGTATTAATCGCAAATTTATGTTTTAAAAAAGTTTTGTTAAGTGTAACTAACTAACCTAACCAACTATTTCCCTTCCTAAATTGATTAGTTTCTCTTGAAACTAATTGCTTTTACCAAATCCGTTTCAATCAAGCACAGGTCCGCAGTGAAATATAATTCACATTGGTTTCTAGACACTCAAGTAATATTTCATATATTTTAAGACCAAATCAAAAACAAAAAGTGCATTTTCCTTTCATCTACTAGAATTACAAGTATTTTGAAATAATTTCTCCGTTCAAAAAGACAATTTCGTGTTTATGCGAATTGTTGTTTAATTTAACTGAAAATGTGGAATACGACATTCTCACATTTTTTCACTATTGAATTAGCACTCGAGCATGCAGTCCACCTGATGGTAAGTGGCCACTGCCACCCATGGATATTTGTAATCAACCCCAGATATGATCAGTTGCTTGAGATTGGTCAGAAATACGTTGCTACCCTTGGACCAAGTTGGAACGCTTCCGACAAATATGTAGGAGACATTATCACACCTTTCAGACCAAAACACAGCAGCGCTTAACTTTGTTGTTCTTAGGCAGAAATAGGTGTAGCGGTGAGCAGTCATAGCCTAATAATGGTTGAAACTCGGACTTTCAATCGAGGGTCTGAGGTTCAAATCCTAGTCACGCACCACAGATTTTTCTAAAATGATGTGCGTATTAAATATTATAAAATTAAGTTAATTATATAAAATAAAATTAAGTTAATTATCACTGCTTTACGGCGAAGGGAATTTCTTTAAAAAAGTTCTCAAAAGCCCGCTTTAGCTACGTGTACGTGAAAAACCATAAAATACATATCCATCGTCGTCACAAACTTACGCATTTACAATGTTAGTAAGATATAACCACATCTTTACGCATATTACAAATTTCGGAAGTACATTCTGAAGTTTTTAACAAGAATGAGTCAAAGAGTAAAATGGAAAAAGAAACAACTGAGCGCGTTTACAATTTTGGAGCTTCCGAGTAAGCTTGCTAACTTGTTAAACTGAAAATAGTTTGATTATCAGCGATGAACGATATTTTCAGAAAATAAATGAACAAAACTGTAAAAAACCTATATGAAATTGCAGCTCTCCAAATGTTTTTGTCATTTACACGACCACGAATTGTTGGTCGATAAGCGATTGTTTTAATAAACTATCCAACCATATTTTAGCTTCTTGAGGTCCACTGCTGTAGATAGGCCTCCCCTACTGGGAGTAATGCCAATATTCACCGCGCCTAGCACATGTGGTGTAATGATAAACAGAAATAGCCTACATTTTTTTCCTTAATTGACTATAACGAATATACAGGAATAGAAGAAAAGGTGCTATTCCAGACCTACACCATAAAAAAATTTTAGTATTATTTATTATTGTTTTTCAATTAGCTATAATTTTCGTTAAGGTGAAATTATTATTATCATTTTTAAAGTGTATTCGATCAGCCAAACTTAGTTCGTCAATAAAAAAAATACAACTTTTCTTGTTTAGTCCAGTTTTATTTATTTTACCTAGGGCCTCGTCCCTGAAATATAAAATAAAAAAATATACATATAATAATCACATCGTTGAGTCATGAAACTATTATGTGAGCATTTTTGAATGTTGTCAATGCTTGTGCTCTAATGTTGCGGTCTGTTAGAAAAGATTCTAAGACTCGATTCTCGCTCACTGTCAAACAAGATACTTATACAGATATATCTCTAAATTTCAGCTGCACGAAAACATACCGTAAAAACCCTTTGAGTAATTTAACAAATCCTTTGGTTACGTTCTCATTTTATTTTCTTCCTGCAGTCGAATAAATTTCAACGAAATGAACTCTCAGATATGCTCGACTGAGACTTGCATATTTTTGCAGCTTGCGTATTTCCGCGTTAGTCGCCACCACACCAGCGACCCTGTATGAAAGAAGAAGATGGGAGGGTGCTAGAGTGTCAACGCAAGTAGCATCCTAAACTAGACACCTCCCATTTTTCCAAGGAATTAATGTCAAACGGTCGGGCCTCTTACCATCGTACCATCACGTACAATACCGTTCGGCTCTAATTGAGTTGCCGTCCGGTACGTTGATGGGCAAGGGTCCAACGGATGACATTATTCAAGGAAGCGCGACGTAATTGACGACCGGCACTACGACAACAAGAGAGGCCGTGATGTCCCAAGTGGTCTACCTGCGCTCCGCAAGGACAACAATGTGGATGATTTATAGCTAGTCCTAGTCGCAGGCTGGCAGCAATTCCAAAAGTAGTATCATCTAAAAGTGTCCATAAATTATGTCAAGGAATAGTGTGTAACCAAAAACCCGATTACTTAACGAAAACGGCAAGAAGACTAGCACGCTCTGCAGAATGTAGATTTGGGAGTGAAAGTACATAATCGAATATTTTTTTTCTTTATAGCACGGAAGTAGCAAACGATCATGCAGCCTATCTGATGGTAAGTGGCTACTGCTGCCCATGGACATCTGTAATCAAACCTAGGTAAGATCAAAGTCTCACCTAAGATTGGCCACAGATGCGTTGCTACGCCTGAGGACTAAGATGGAATGCCTGGGAAACGTATGTCTCCCTTACCGTTCAGACCAGAACACAACAGCGCAGAACACTGTTGTTACTAGGCAGAAATAGATGTGGCGGTGGTGCTTCCGGAGTCGAACCACAAAGAGACAAAATCACCACCTTCATGTGATACGAATTAAAATTTTGCATAAACGATCAGAAATCCTATCAAATTTGGACAATAGTTCATTTAAAAAGGGACAAATAGAATCTTCTATAACGGGACACCCTAGGAGACGAAGCGATTTTTTATCTATAATTTGTATGTTGGGGGATATCGAATGAAATTTTTGTGAAATTATTTTTCTAATATGAAGAGGTAATAAATTTCTAACACGAAGAGGAAATAAAAAGTTGACACTTAGAAAAATTCAACCTCAGGCCTCCTAAAGTTCCATCATCTAAATACCACATGTTCCATTTTGAATTTAGATTTGAAATTATAGGATGAATGACTAAACTAAAAATCGCTGGCCCAAATGGATCCCCCTATTGACATCAGTTTGCAGATTCAGTTAAATTGTTTTTATATAAAAGGTTTGATGGAACACCGTAACATTGTACTAAATACGGGAATATTTTTGGAACAACTGTTTTTATTTCGTTAAGCAGAATACTGCGGTCAACTGAGTTAAAAGCGTTTTTAACATCAATTTTTAAAATAACGTCCCTACCATCCTTGAGATTAAAAATAAAAATAACTATACAAAATAAACTTAACGTTAATAATAAAATATAACAATTATATCAATAAAACTATAAATAAAGGAATTAAAACTATGTTTATTAATAATACGAAAATAAAAAATGTCCAACACGGAAAAACTTAACCAATTTTGCTTCTGGAAAATTAATTACTAAAATTATTCGACGACTATCATACAAATCACAGACATATTTATTTCCAACTCTTAGTATTATTGAGTCGTGTAGTCGGGATACAATATCACTACTTCCTCTTTTCTCATGGATATGGTCGGAAGCCGCTATTATACAATAACGAGAACACGGCAGCATCTTCTTGTGAAACAACAGAACTCACTGCCACCGATACATACATCAGGCATGGTGACAAATGGCTAAAACCTCTATTACGTGAGGCCTGTGACCAGCCACGACCAAGGATTTCAAAAGGATGCAGTCTTCACATACAGCTGAGATATTTTATTGCAATTTAAAATTTTCACAAATTAAAATACGGTCATACTCAATGATATGACATTTGACATTTTAGATTGTATTTATAATTATAGATATCCTAAGATACAGTCAAACACCTATTACTTACAATAAAATAGTCTATAATACTTATAAGCTAAAATAGTATTTCATCATAATATTCACATACTAGAAAATATCACTGATTCAAAATTACGTGCACCCAAAGGAATTTCTCCCAGCAAATGGGCGCTAGGCCCGCACGTCATTTCCGCTTTATCGTAGCTAATTCTCTCGAAGACTAATGCACTGATGCAGACATACGTATTTTTCTATAGGTTCATGTATATTTCCCTATAGGTTCATGCTGGTTGCAGCCCTCTGCATTTGGCTATCAGCCTTTTAAGGTCCATTTCTGGACATAAGCCTCGCATCATAGGGTTTTTAGCTAAGGGGAAATCCATTAATTATGTGAGACATTAGAGGAGGGGAGGTCGGTTCGAACCACGCGATATCTTACACAGGGGAGGATGGATCTCGGCTTAATACCACGTATTTTTTTTTTCCAAAAAATGTGATAAGTTGTGATAAAATCGGATTAAATTAAGTACTTTTTTTTCACTTTTAAACATTCTCACGTGCGATTCGTGGACAAATCCTTCTACATGTCACCAAGGAGAGGGGAATTGAAAAATCTCCAAAATCACCTCATGTAATTATTGAATGCCCTCTAAAGTCACCATTGCCATGCGTGTTGGTAGCCGCCGTGAGTGTTAATGTTACACAGTAAGGCGCTGCTGGCCATCCCATTGATTATATCGCTTAGTATCTTGATTTTCAAATAGAACTCTTTACAGGATCGCTTCGCACGGTGTTACTATGGAGAAAAAGTGGCGAAAGAATCTCCATCATGTGTGTGTATCTACACATACCTATGTTAACATAAACACAAGTATCTACATTTAGTACTTAAAGTTTTTGTTAATCTGTCTTATTGTCTGTGTGTGCGTGTAGTGTAAAAAGTTACAAGTGTAAAAGGCAAAAAGGCATTTTTTAGTACTTCTATTGTTTTTTAGACTCATCAAAGGCTAATAAAATTCCGATTTCAAAGCAGGTGGCGAGTAAAGCCGCGGCTCAACGCTAGTTTATTAATTTCCGCGCTCCTAACGAATGCATTGTTGCCAGCGCGGGATAATGAATGTTTGTTTTGCATTCTATAGCGCAGGGGTTTGTAACGTTTTAAATTGTAGGTATAAACAAGTTATAAATATTAGAACAAATACCCGACTGCTTAAAACGTTTCTTTTTTTTTGTTTTTATTATGATGAATTTTACCCTCTTTTTGACGTAAGCTGAAAAATAAAAAAAATATATATTAAAATTCTGGTTTAAATATGGTGAATATTTTATCTATGTTAATGATTGAAGTTATTTTGTTTCTTTGTTCTTAAAATTGTCCTCTCGTAACGTAACATAAGTTACGTGTGCTATGAATTTAAACAAACTTACCTATAAAAATACTCAGACTTAAAATATATATCCAATAATTATTGACCTTTAAGACGTTCCCTTAGAACATTAGTCTTACAATAACTAAAACAAAAAGGTAATATTAAAATATATGAGAATATTAAGTTAAGAAAAACTCGACTGGTTAAAAACGATTAATTACCTTCACTTCCGTATTTTCAAGCAGTCGTTTTTATTTGTTTTTCTATCTAGTACCTAATAGTTAGTTATTATAATAAATTAAATTTACTGTTTTTTATCGAGGTTCGTCAAAATTCTATTTACTTTCATTTGATATATTATCGTGATAAAAAAGTCGTCCCTTCCCCCACATTTTGTTCCTTATTAAGGCAATTTACAATTACATTTTTCTTTATTATATAGCCTAATGATATTGCATACTGAGATAATTGCAAATATATTTGACGACCCGCGTGGTGGAGCGGTCACCATGCCAGTCTGACATCCAATGGGTCCCGGGTTCGATCCCCGGCCAGACAGACATCTGAATGATGAGTTTAGATTTCTGTTCTGGGTCTGGGTGTTTGTGTATTTGTCTTTGTGTGTCCATGAACACAGGAGAAAATCCTAATATGGGGCAATGAGTGTAAAAAGCGTTTAGCGTTTATTTATATGTCATATATCAAGCCGTTTTGACTATTCCGCGTGCCAAATAAATGGAAAAACGTACAAACACACATACGCTCGAAAAACTCTCATTCTGAAGAAATCAGGTAAAAATAATCATCCAAATGTTGCTAGCCCCTGCACAGCATTAGGTACCGAGGCACGAGACAAATGCATTCAGAATAATTGCGCAACTTTTATGCCGGCGAGTGAATGAATAACACGATAATGCCTTGTTTTGTGACAGAAACGAAAATAAAAGTACACAATGAAATAATACCGTGGAAACGACTTTGTTGTGTTCACCAGATTTATATGAGTGCGCCGTGCGTGTTAGTTATTTTTGTTGAGTTTTTTAAAAGTTACATTTATGTTTGACTCAATTTTACATTGCAGTGTGAGTTTCGTCCCTGTAGTTCTGGGATTAGAATAAGGCTACGGTATCGCCTGACTGTCTTAAGAGACGACTATTAATGGGGCTTCCGGGGTTGCGGGTTGCGAGAGTAGCAGCTCGAACCGTCTAGCCATGCGACTGCTGAAAGAACGGCGACATGTGTTGTCGCATACCGTCGTAGGGACCAAATGGTACGGTGGATCCAGCCACTTACCTGGGTGGAATCCGATGGATCAATGCGCTCATAGGACTTCGGTGCGTTCGGTGGAGATTCCGCAGTCCTCTTCGCTGTAGCGAGGACGGCCACTGAGATAGTTTGAGAGGACGAGTTTCAAACACTGGGGTATCCGTTGTCATGCGTGTATTAGAGATTATTTTTCAAGTGAAGGGTAATATCGTAAAATAACCTGTTTATTTTACGACTAGCTGCGCCCTACGGTTTCACCCGGGTATAAGTTACTACAAAGAAAACTA
>MOOZ01005804.1:18713-30479 GCA_002930495.1 Cecropterus lyciades | reverse complement strand
GGTAGATCTCCCGCCAGGCTAGGTGATCATGCATGGGGAGCGGCCCCATTAAGAAGTAAATTAATGTGGAATTGCTTTAATTGGAACCCATCTTAATATTTACATAACCTAAGATAGAGGAATCCCAATGCGACGATGTGTATAAACCATCCATACATTTGCACATCATGACACGAGTGATAGACCACGCGTGATAAGTGCACCTAATTACGGATATCGCTGATAATGTTGGTTCGAACCGGTATGCCTAATGGCCTCTCACCCCCGATAATGCCAGTGGGCCAGTTAGTTGATGTTACACAATTTATAATACGAGAATACCTAACCCGGACATCGAATGTCATGGTCACTTGCAAATTTAAGTTTCGAATTGCGATTTACTTAGAATTTGGTACGTAGTTATCAAATCACCCAAAAAATCCATAATCATTGTAATTGTTGTCTTTTTTGTGTTTTCAAAAAGTTATTTCTTTTTGTAAAGATACAAATATGAACTTAGAGAAATATGATCCAATTAGTAACGAAATTAATCCTTGTAAGTAAAACAAGTAGAAACGAAAATTAATAAGATTAAACCTTGACCGATTTTATTTCAAGATAAAAGATAGAGTCGTAGTACAAGCATTTATAAATAATGTTATTTATTACAAAATTATTTACTACAAACAAACCGTCTTCATTATAATAAACTTTTGTAGGAACAACATTAAATTTGGAAAATGCAATAAAAAAGGTTTCATACAATTTAATTTTACATGTATATGAGATAAAACAAAATAATATTAAAAACTTAATTTAATAAGTACCAATTCGAGATTTCGGAAGTTCAAATATTTAAATAGGAAGGATATAATGTGAAAAGAAAATGATAAAAGAATGCAATATTTATTCATACGAATAATAATTGAAACGTAATTCGAGCCAATTGACACATATAACGAGGATAACAAATAAAAATTGTATTTCACTGCACTACATTGTATTGTTAGGATTTCACGAAATCCGTAGAGTGGCTACTAGAAAGAGTAACATATTCTGTATATTTAACTAGATTACAAGGCCAAAATAGTGTATCCATATTTTTTTTTACATTATGGAAATAGCAAACGAGCATGCAGTCCACCTGACGGTAAGTGGCTACTGCCGCCCATGGACATCTGTAATCAACCCTAGGTAACATTAAAGTCTCACCTAAGGTTAGCCACAGATGCGTTGCTACCCCTGAGGACTAAGATGGAATGCCTCAGAAAAGTATGTCTCCCTATCCTCCCTCATATTTTAATAGTACACTTTTTAAAGATATACTCAGTCTGATTGGATTCTTTGAAATTCGTTAAACTTTCGTCCAGTCTGTCCCTAATAATAACAATGGAATGAAACAAAATGAAATGTCTTTATTTTGCATAGGTCTACGGAGGCACTTACAAATTGTCAGTTATAATATTTTTTCTTACACTACCACCGGATCGGAACACGACCTCAACTGAGAAGATCTGACAAGAAACTCAGCGGGTTTGTCTTATTTCTTTGTATTATAGATTTATTTTTTTTCACCATATTGTTTTTTGGCATTATGCACTTGCACAAAGCAATAAGCACCTGTCAATAATAGCTAGCTCCAGTATCTTGCAATAAATTAACTAAATTAGAGCACTGATTGGCAAGATACGTTTTGTGAAAAATGTAGCATTAGGATTTTCGTTAACATTGCATGTGAATGCAGTGTTAACGAAAATACTAATGATATTATAAGGGGGCATTAAATTCGTACAGTTAATTAATACAGTTAGTACAGTTACAATTAATCAATTAGTACAGTTGTACCCATAAATATTTACATACTATACAATACACGAGTCATTTGTAATCAACTTCGAAAAAGTTATTATGTTCGACTGTATGTATTTTGTTATGTATGTTCATCGATTTTTCCCCCCATTTGTGGACCGATTCTAAAAATTATTTTTTTATTCGAAAGAGTATACTCCTGAGGTGGTCTCATAGGCACCAAATTAGGATCTGATGACGGGATCCCAGGGAAACTGAGGGCAACCCTCAGATGTTGTAGATATTAACAATGTTTTTCATATATTTGCTAAAGGTATTGAGACATTTTCATATAGTTCATTATTTCTAAGCAGAGACATACAATGAAAAATATGACCTCCAACTCATCAACCCTGATGATGCAGGGATACTGCAGGCCCAAGTCATAGGAGTAAGCTATTTGGTGTGTACGGATATATATTAAGATTGTTAAGCAGAGATTAAGATGAAAAATTTCACCTTCAACTCTTTAACCCTGATGATGCAGGGTACTGAAATCTTAATTTGGCTTAAGATTTCAGTACCCTGAATCATCAGGGTACTGAAAGTTAGCCATTTGGTGCTTAGGGATATATAATAAGATTATGATGCAAAGACATATAATGATAAAAGCTTTAACTCTTTAATTCTGATGTAGCAGTACTGTTTGTACTGTGTTTGTACTAACCCAACGTACACCTAAATTATTTATTATTTTTTTTTGGCATAGAAGTCAGTTTATATGTTTTGTTAATTTCTTTTTTTCATTGTAAATTCAATTTAGATGAACACGCCATCTAGTATTTAGTAAATTCATATTTTTGCAAATAAATTTCTATATAAAAATCAATTCTGTTGTTAACCTAAAAATTGATTTTTGAATTTAAAATAGAAATAATACAGTTACAAATAGATACATTTTTTACAAAAACCAGAGAGAAGTCTAATTCAGAACACAAAAACGTAGAAATAAATTAAAAATAACTATTTCTGTACAATTCATTTCAACAACGGAAAAGAATGCACGAGACTAACACAATAGCTGGAAACTTCCATTCATCACGCTGTACGAGAAGTTGCGGCTACATTTTATTTTGGCAACACAAAACTATTCATTTCTTCATCTTTTGCCGCAAAACAGCATGTACCATCATTTAAGTATCAATTCAATTTCAAGGTGGTAGAAGTCTTTGTGGTTCGACTCCGATAGCACCACCATGACACCTATTCTACCTATTGTTAATCACTGCTGTGTTCTGGTCTGAAGGGTATAATAGTAAACGAGATATACATTACCGGGGCATTCCTACTTAGTCCTCAGGGGTAGCAACGCATCTGTGGGTTACCTCAGGTAAGACTCCGATCATATCTGGGGTTTATTACAGATGTCCATGGGGGCAGTAGCTACTTACCATTAGGTGGACTGCATGCTCGTCTTCTTCAATATAATTCAATTCTATTATAATAGAAGAAAAGAAAAAGCAAACGAGCTTTGATTGAGCTGCCACCGCCATCACTGATATATCGTTTCGTATTCGTTCATTTGTGTTGTTATAAGTGAAACGTAATGCATTCCAATTAAGTAAGTACAGGACCGAATTTAAGTGTGTAGAATTCTGGAATTGGATTTCGGAATTATATACATCTAACATCGATTAAGATACCGTCGTATAATATGTCTACGAAACAAACGTCTGAATGCGGACTTGTAATGACGAAGCCCGAATGATGATGATTGATATAACATACATGTTGGTCGTTTTAAACATAGATGTATGTTTAAAATCTGTGCATATCTATTTTAAAAAAATCTGATGTTTGTAACAATTGTTGTAAAAATAGTTTAACCGCAACAAAAATGTTAGTCATCTAGTAGTTTTTACGTCTATTTATCATGACTTTTTCATAGATCAAGGTCTTTTATTGTTAATCTCTTAATTTCACAGTCAAGGGCAGTGCTAAAAAAGTTAATGCGTGAACTGACTGAATTGGTTTTTTTTTTGCAATTCTCTTTCGCGTTTTCCAATTTTAGCACGGATTTTTCTAGAATACAGTCGGATAGAAAATCTTCGAGTTTTACTATAAAAACTGTTATTGCTAAATTTTAACATTTTTATGCTTATTTATTTTTTATAGCTGTATCTAATGATAAGGCAGATGGGCCAGCACATGGAAAGTACTCACCCACGTCATAGCAGTCCGGGAATATATCAGGGTTTATAAAGTGGTTTAACAGAACCTATACAAAATATTATTTCAAACGAGCCTTATAATTTATGTAATCTCAAAATTTGTGTCCTTGACTTCCTTCTTCTTCCTTCCCTTCCTTCCTTAATCCTTCTCAATTTATAAAAGTACGCAGTAGATATTTTCAATAATTTGAATACTCGTTTTACAAGAAATCTAAATATTTCTTCATGTAATGCTTAGGAACTATTTAAATTTATTATTTAAATCTATCAAAATGAAAATTAAGATATTTTTCCTGTCGAAAAATATGTCATTTGTTGTTTTTTTTAACACGTTGGAGTAGCAAACGAACATGCAGTCCACCTGATGGTAAGTCGACACATCTGTAAGCATCATATTGAAGAACGGTTCTATGAAGTTGACATTCGTTGCTACTCCCGAAGAGTAAGATGGTCGCTTCATATAAAAGTAAACCGGTTGGTTCTATTGTTTGTGAAAAAAAAATGTGCTTACAAAAGTTTCAGTGAATAAAATCGTATGACAGAATAAATGAAATCAAATACGCGTGCTATTTCACTACGTTTTTATCGATTCGACTGTACCCAATGCAATCAAAGCTAAGTTTAACGTATATAAAATAGATAACGCCACCGATTTGCTTTTATTATTGTTACTATCAGTTATTTGAAATAGTATATAAAGTGTCACAAGCAAGGAAGATATTAGTTCTATTTGAACGGCTTGTGGCATTAACATATCTCTAGTTTCCGATCGATTTATATTTAAAATAATTTATTTTAAATATGATCGAGACAATAATACCTGCTTTTTCTGAGTTGAGTGAGTTGGCGAGTGCTGGTGTAAGTATTTTCAAAAATACATATTGTTTTTAATTTTCCAAAAAATAATAAAAAGTTCTTAAAATTAAATGAAGTCTACACTTCGACTAATAGTAGACTGGTGACTGACTGACTGACTTATATTTGAAGTCCTTATCCTAATCGGATAGGATTGGCTAATCCTAGACTTACCCTTACAAGAGCGTATTGTTACCCTTGAGAGTAAAATCGGAATGCATCATGACATGTATATATTTTTACCTGTGGTTAAATTTATCCAGCGGTTTAAGCTTAGGAACGTTACTTTATGGGATACCGTTTCTATTGAACTACGGAATACCACCTCCGTATCTGACATGAACGGGAACAAATAATAATTAAATCCTAATGAGCTCATTAACAAAGTTGTGCGAATATATTAATTACATAGAACATTCTTAGTTAAGACATTATGTACTCGTACGTTCTTACAAATTAAAGCTTTGTTGACCTTGTCAGAATATATTCAACTTCAAATTTACTGTAATCGAATTGACCTCAATTCTTATCTCGTAAATAAAAACAATTTAAAACGTGTTGCCTTCTGATTTGAAGGTTGTGGTAATGGATAAGATGGTGCCACATGGTAGTGAAACATGCTTTTAAAGCTTTTCTTTTCTCTTTTCCCTTTAAAAAATATTCTTAGAACAGTAGATTTCTGACGATATTTACCTTTACAATCGAAGCAAGTTTAATGTAAGAGACATATAACCATCACCACTAGTATCTAGTGAGTAGACTATCATTGTTGTTATTAAATTATTTATAACTACTTAATTAATAGGCTGGAGGTAAAGTCCTCTTCGCAACGGACGACTTCTTCGCGACATGCGAGAACATGATAGCTGATGCGGATCCGATTTTCGACGCTGATGCATATACGGAATTTGGAAAACTGATGGACGGTTGGGAGACAAGAAGAAAGAGGATAGCTGGTCATGACTGGTGCATACTAAAATTGGCTACTAAGTGTGTGATACGAGGTGAGGAGTACTAATAACATTTTTCCAATGTTTGTCATGAACAAGTAGGGTTCGTCCGGTATCACAACTACACCAATTTCTAGCGTGAAGCAGTTCTTTCGCTGGAAGGGTTGCCGGTTCACTTTCATATGCGGTGACCATCTTAGTCCTCAGGACACGCACCGTATCTCTAATTGACATCAGATTGAACCCCTGTTCTATATGAATTTGACTACAGACATCCTTGGACTGTAGTAACCCCGTAAGCTCGTTTGCTACTTAATAAAGAAGCATTGGTACCAAATGCGCTTAGAGTTCTTTTTTTGTTCATTTGTTTCAACTACGCAAGGACTACGATCAAATCTAAATATTATTGAGGTCTTACCTGATACGATAATGTAGCAGTTGGTCTGTAGCTTCCTGCGACAATATTTACTGAAGCAGGAAGCTACAACACACTTTGAATTTCGTGACGAACCCGATTCTAGCAATACATCCACAATCCACTGCACGTAGAAAAATAAACAAAATGTAACGAAAATGTAGTTTACAAAAATCTCAATAAGCGAATATTTTGCAGGCTTGTTGGTAGATACGGCATTTTTCACCGGAAACTATGCACCGAAATATTCAATACAAGCTGCGCGGCTGACACCCGAAGGTATTTTTATTTTTGGATTATAAATTTAGTAATAACGCCTTATATTTTTTTAAACCACTGTCATTTTGACTACAACATTATCATAGTGCGACAATGAAGACATTCATTCGCACAACGATTAAAGTTTTTTTTTTAATATATGTATCTATATCTGTCCAGGATGAATGAGATTATCGATGTCGATAATTTTTACGTGTTCTCATAAAACGATGAGAACCGTTTTATGCATATTTGATTCCAAAAAGTCTTTTTTATATTTCATTGTCCAAAAACCATGAGGTTAAGCTTACCTGTAACGAAGATTTGAGCATCGAATGTCAATACAAAAAAATCTTTTAGAATGCACTTAAAAACAAAACAGATATCAAAGACAAATTTTATACTTTTATCTGTTGTCTTTATATCAAAGGTTCAGTTCCATCTGGTCCCTCTTATCTACCCATCAATAATGGATGAGGGTACTCTCACGTATAGCGAGCCGATTTACCACAGATCTGGGTCCACAGAAAATAAACTTTATGGAAGTTATGACCATGGAAAAATCATTTAACAGTTATGAAATAGTAGGAAATAAAATAAACTGTAACTCATATTAATATTTCATTTAATAATAATTCACACTAATAGAAATAATAAACACAAACTTAATAAAATTTATAAATACGCACGAACATCAAAAACACATCGAAAAAGGTAAATTCAAACATTTCAATTAAAAAAAAACGTTTACGGTACGTTTGCTAGGTAGATTTGTAATATATACGACCATATATTCGTGTTAAAGTGTACCTCGTAGAAATAGTGCGTGCCTTAGAAATCATAGTTTCTCATACAAGCATAATAATTACAGAAGAGGCACTAATACCCGGAAGGGACACGCGAATGGGGTCGGCGTGCGCTGAATGTGACTTGGTACAGATGGAACAGCTTAAGTCAGACAAATGGGAGGAGATAGTGCCCATTACCGCTCTCCGGCCAGGCTATCAAGAGACAAGGCTCAACTTTCAGAAGGTAACGAAATATTATGTTTTGCATTTTGGATATTTAGATTAAGTGTACCGGATAGTTCGCTTTGATCCTTTCACTTTCTTATGTTTCAGAATTTGAAACATTATGTTAACAGATTCGTTAATAAAGGGTTATGGAAAATTATTGCTCCAGTCATATTATTTTTATTCGTTCACACACCTTAGTAAAATAAAAAAGGTTTTTTTTTTTGCTATATCAAATGAGAATAAAAAAAATATACTATAAGAAGCTTATCAAATATTATTTTATCCATAATTGAAAAGCTCATAATAATAAAAATGGTTACCAAAACAATAACATTCTATTACAGATAAAAGAATGAAACCAATTTAGATTTGCGAATGAAAATGTAATGCGAATGAAAGAAATGAGGATAACGTCTTTAATCATTATATTTGTGAACGTCTCTTAAAATATTTATTTGTACAGGTGCTTAGCGATGAAGCGTGGACCCATATTAGGGTGAACATTTACCCGGACGGTGGGATAGCAAGGCTCCGAGTCTTCGGAGAAGCGAGACCCGAGACACCTGCAAGTGATGAAGTTATCGACCTGCTCTCTTTACTTAATGGAGCTACTTGCGAAGGTAAACCTATTAACGAGATTGTGAAGAATTTTGTAGTCTTAATATTTTCTCCGATAACGTCAACATTTGTGGATTATTTTGGATAAATCGGAAAAGGTATAATAAGTTAGTCCAATTTTAAAGCGATCCAGCAGATCGCTTTAAAATCGGACTCATATTATTAGCCGTTAAATTATAAAACTCTTTGAGTTAATGGATGAGTGAAACGGTAAAGTCAGTCCAAAGTAATATAAAGCTAGAAACTAATCTAGGACTGTTACAAAAAATACCCATAAAGAATCTAACGACCTCAACCGTGCAAGTTCTCTCCTTCAATATTCCGTTTTGCACTTTAAACTTTTATCTTCCTGTTTCTAACCACGAGCCTGAGTCGGAGCTATGCGGACTAATAGTATCGCTTTTACAAATTCTATCTCAAGACGATCCAAACGAATGGCTGCAATTTTGCAAGCTGGAGCACGCCGAGACGGTCTTTTGTCACGATAACGCTTATACATTCAGATCTATATAAACGTACCTCAGTAGGTGCGCGAAAGTAATCATCGTTAAACTGTTTGAATCCTTCCACGGAATCCAATTCTGCTGTTATGCAACACGGATGATATAAAACTGCAGATTTTATAGCGCATTTTTAACTTAAAACGAAAACTTTGTTGCAAGGAACAATGTACACGATTTGTTATGTTTTGTTTATCTTCGGCGGATGTTTAGTTTAGCTCGATCAAGTTTGAAAAGTTATTGGCCTACTAAAGATTCCAGTCTAGCAGTAATTATGTTTTTTTATATAACACCTATAAATTTCCTATTGAGTTGGTATGATTAAATTAAAAAAAATACATGAAAAGCTTCGGAGTTAACCAGTCTTTCACCTGTTTAGTTTAAAAAAAAATGAAGGAGGAACGGAAGATTTATCTATTGTTTTTACTATTTAAATCCATTAAAAACCAAGGTCGATGAGATAGGACTATAGAAATGAAATGTTGCATAATAATTTTTAAAATATACATATTGATAACATTTGAAGAACAACAATATTAGTAAGAAGTAATCATGTATCTTCCTCTTCAACAGCATATTCAAACGCGCACTACGGCCACCCAAGAAACATTATCAAACCTGGCAAAGGTTGCACAATGGCGGACGGTTGGGAAACAGCCAGACGGTTGGACAGGCCGGAAGTTATTGAAGCCAATGATGACGGAACTTTGAAAGTGCCAGGTAAGGTTGGAAGTGAAATGGAAACTTTGTGATAAAGCTACAGTAAGAATATATTTTATTTTGAACTTTTTTATGAGTTAATTTGAACAAATTTCTTAATTGTATTGTAAATTTAGTAAAAATTATCAGTGTTATAAAATAGTTTAAAGATATTTATGGGCTTAAAGTTAAAACTGCAGTCCCAACAAAAAAACTGACGCCCCGAGTGGCAGAGCGTTCGCCATACTGGTCTAAATTGATTCCGGGTTCGATCCTCCGCCAGACAGATATCGGGGGCTATAGAGAGTGTTACTACTATAACATATCTTCAAATTTACTAATTGAGTGAAGTGACTATTCACTCACGAAATTAGTATTCTAATGTGTAAATTAGTGGATCAAATTGCTTACTGTAGTTAGTATGTAAATTATTATTCACCTCTAGGTACAGAATATACCTCATTAAGATCAATATACATGAAATAAATATTATTACAGAAATTTTATATCGATTTGTTAATTAAAACCTATGTTTTTCCACCAGGTGAAGAATGGGCAATCTACAAATTAGGCTTCTGCGGGTCGATCAAAGAGCTGTGCGTTGATACAACTCACTTCAAGGGCAATTACCCAGACTCCGTCAAAGTTGAGGGAGCGTATTTGGACAACCCTGATTGGTCTGAATCAAGGCAAATCGTTTGGCAAAGCATTTTGAAGCCTAGTAAAGTAAATAACATATTTTATAATTTGGTTAGGTTTCTAAATAGTAAAGCAACGCATAATATATATTTGCAAATAATGCAATTATTTTACCAGTAACATAAAAATCACACTTCGGTCAATATTTACAAAACTATAATTGTAAGTAATAATAAAAAAGCTGAAGTTTCATTCTTATAGATCACGAAATATACTTTGTGCAAAGATAATTTTATTTTAAAGTTGCTACTTAGTATCAAGTCACAAAATATATCTAGCGTTTATGATTTATTATCTAAGTAGTGAAATCCAGGCGTACTTTTATAACTTCTGTGTTTTCTTTTCAGCTCTCAGCAAATAATGAGCACTGGTACATCTGCGATTCGGATTATATCACCCACGTTCGAGTGACCATATCTCCTGACGGCGGTATCAGCAGGATTCGAGCATTTGGATTCGTTGAACCATCTCTAAAATTATAAATCGTGATAAGTGATACGCACATTAGAGACTTAATGTCTCTTAGTGTTTTTTTATTTGTATTAAAAATGACATCATGCAAGTGCAGCGTAAAAAAAAATAAGACATCCTGTTCAGAAATTGAAATAAGTAGTATTTGTAAATGTATAATTTATTGTTTAAATTGTATAGAAACTGTCATAATATTTACATAATATTTAGGTACTTGTGAAATAATTGTAATCTATATAACTTATATATAAAACGTTGACACTAATATGCCTAGTACGTTAATGAAAATTATTGTGTGTATTTTAATTTTAAGATTAGTTTTATGATATTTTTAAAGTTTGTATTCTTAACTTTAACATTTGGAAAGTATTATTAATATTAAAGAACTATATGTAACAATGACACATGACTATTTTTAATTCAATTTTTCTTTTATCTTTATTTTTAAATCAATCCAATAATTCCTTATCTTACCACTTTAAATTTTACAATGAAGTCAAACTGCAAATAACATAAAATTATTTTTATAAACTAAAACTCAAAAATGTGATGAAGATTTTTCAGTCTTCTTAAAGTAATTTTGAGTCAGCTGATTTAAGTTCATTGCTAGTATCACTAGACATTTGCTAAAATAAATAATTCATCTCTGGCTTTAAAGGAGAGCTCTTTGCACCTTTTTTGCATACTCATTCATTGTCATATTTACTGTCTTGTCGTCTCCAATGCTTCAATGGAAAGTTTATTACAAATTTTGCACTTATACGTTGTATTATTGTGGTAGTTTATGGGATTATAATTATGTATTTTAACTATGGATTTATTTACGGATTAAATGATAGACGCTAGATGAGATTACATGAGATATATATAGTGGTAAAATAAAATACTTACACGTGATACTTTTTGAAGTGAAAATTTCTTTAGGCGCGTTGGGCATACTTTGAGATGAGAAAAAAACTCGCGAAACTGTTATCGTAACAAACACATGTGTATAAATATCGATACATACTTATAAGTATGTATATATAATTATGATGAATTTACGTACATAGATATACATGCATGTTGGCATTTGGTGAGATGAGAAAAAGCCATTGAACTCGTGATGTGTTATGGCTTTTAATAAAAAAGAAAGAAAAACAATTTCCTGACGATTCAAAAAAGACACATAACTATGTCGAATAAAAAAAGTAAGTAATTTTGAGTAAAAATATCGGGTGGATCTCGCAACATTTATGTTATGAAATATTCTAGTATAAAAATCCCAGTAGATAAAACGCGTGTATC
>MOOZ01005768.1:21742-48580 GCA_002930495.1 Cecropterus lyciades | reverse complement strand
AATGCATTATTTGCGAAGTTGTTTTTATAAATATAATATTTATTATTATCCAAATAAATACATAAATTAGTTTTCTTTGTAGTAACTAATACGCGGGTGAAACGCCCGTGAAGCGTTTCACCCGCGTATTAGTTACTACAAAGAAAACTGCGCGTGGGGCGCAGCTAGTCTTTGTATAATATGTATTTGTTTATGTACCTATTGTGTGTATTGCATGTATATATGTATATTTATTTTATTTGATGATCCGCGTGGCGGATCGGTCACCGTACCGGTCAGACCCGTACGAACAAATATACATCATCTGTGAAATTTTCAACTGTCTAGCTATCACGGTACATCAGATACAGACAGACAAACGGACGGTGGGTTCTTATTACTAGCTAGGGTCTAGTTTTTAACCGTTGGGTACAGAATCTTAAAAATGTATGTATGACCATAGCTAGCACAGAATGACCATAGCTTTAGTAAGGGACTCACAGCTATGTTAAGAGGAGTTAAATCAGAACAGTTAAAATGACTTATCACGTAGTCGTTGAATACTTTTCTCATCCTATGTTAAGGGGACCGGAATAAATTCTTATTTATTCCTTATGGATTCATTTCGTAGTCTTCTACGAATTTAATCCACAAAAAAACCGGGGGTGTTTGGTTTTTTTTTGTCGAAATATTTTTTTTAAATATTTTTTCTTTTATACATAACCGCTCACGCGTGTGCTGCTGTAGTAACTGCTAACATGCGAACTAATTTATTTGAAAGGTTTTGAAGTATTCTTTGGTATATATCATTCTTTGAAGGTGGTAGAACTGTTTATGCTTCGACTCCGTAAGTACCACCGCCACACCTAATTCTGCCTGATAACAACAGTGTTATGCGCTGTTGAGTTCTGGTCTGAAGGGTGTGGTAAGGGAGACATACTTTTCCGAGGCATTCTATCTTGGTTCTCAGGGGTAGCAACGCATCTGTGGCTAACCTTAGGTGAGACTTTGATCTTACCTAGAGTTGATTACAGATGTCCATGGGCGGTAGTAGCCACTTACCATCAGGTGGGCTGCATGCTCGTTTGCTCGTTTGCTTCTTCCGTACTATAAAAAAAAAAAGATTTTTTTATATACAAAGAAATTAGATAAACGAACTTATTAAAAAAAAATGCTTTTTTTTTTTAATAAGTTCGTTTATCTAAAAACACCTCAGACAATATTCAATATTTATATTTCGTCATCCCCAGAAGCCGCCCACTTAGCTCTCACCGCCGCGGACTTGGAACGGGAAAGGGGAAGACCATTGTCCAAATATGAACGAAACATGATGATATTCAACTGGCTCCACACCCTGGACGAGGCTGCACCCTTCTAGACCCTTCTAGAAACTTCTAGGCACTTCAAGAACGGACAGGAAAGAAGTAAGATAAATAGATTTTTAAATAGTCCAAAGTCATGAGACCTTTTAGATGATTCTAGAATCATCTAAGCATTCCTAGAAACAGAGAAAAGAAGTAACATAATATAAACAGCTTTTTAAATAGTCGAAGCTTACAATGTGACCTACTAGATGACTCTAGAATCTTCTAGGCACTTCTAGAAGAGAAAAGAAAAAAGCAAGATATGTTAAATAGCTTTTTAAATAGTCATGAGACCTTCTAGATCATTCTAGAAGGGCCCGATGAGTGTGAAAGTCCAATTTTATTGCTATAGGCCGAGATAAAACAGTTTGAAACGAATTTCAATTTTTCTCATGAAATAAAATTCGAGATTGAAAATGTAAAAGTTATTCTAGCCGGGTTCAAATTTTTCCGAAAAGTTTTGGGAATAGTTTCGTGTGAATATGCCATTGTTAATGCTATAAATCTAGGTAAAATAGATCCAGGCGAAAAAAAATTATTATCCCGTCTTTTTCAGTCAACGATGCTAAACCAAAAATAATGTTGTTTTTAACTTTTTTGCTAGTGATCGACCGAAATTTCGATTTCGGCCGAAACTTAGAACCGGACCGAAAAGTCAGTTTCGGTTTCGACCGAAAAGCCTGTTTCGGTCGATCACTAATTTTTGCTTGCCGTTCAAATAAATGTATTATTTTATATCTGTGTACTTTTAAAAATATATCACACATATTTTTAAACGTATACAGATTCATAATTTAATTTACATTTAAATTACGAGAAGTAAAAACTCCAAACAATATATCATTAATAATTTAATAATAAATGGAAAATACAAAAAATATCAGAGCTTTCTAGATGTTTGAAGAATGTGCCGATTAAATATAATAATACTAATATGTGTGTAGGTGTAAGGACATAATAAAATTTATGACAATGTTTTTTTTTTTACAAAAGTTTTTTATGACATTAATTTTTAGGTGACAAATGACGGGACTGTAATAATGACATGACTATAATAATTAATAATGACAGATATATACATATTGTACCCATGTTCTTCCAAAATAAAATAGTCGAATTTGAACATTGACGAAGAAATTATATATTATTTATTATTTGTGATTAAAAAAATAGTTGAAATAGCGAAAGGTATTGTACCCAAGGGTGTAGCCAGGATTCTCTATAGGGCACATCAAGAATGTTTGGGGGCAGATCGAGACGTTTTTGTGTTAATCGTATTTAATCCACTATAATTTCATATTGGTAGTGGATTTAACAATATACAATTAAAGACAAGAAAAGTATTGATGTCATATTTTTTATTTTTGACCGACCGCTCTTCTAAGGGAGGACAGTTGTCCTCCCCCCTGCCCGTACCTGGCTACGACATTTTTACAAACATATGATTTCACTTCAAAATTCAATAATATTTTTATGTCACTACGATAAGAAGAGCAGATGATATGTATTGTAATTAAATGAAATGTCTTTGTATATATAACAAATTTATCTTTGACCAAAATTAAGTTATTCCATTAGGTCACCTACTACTTCTGTGTTAACTAACATCATTAAAAAAATAGTGTCATTTTTCAAGCATAATATAGATGTAAGTAATTCTAGAACATTCTAGATTATTCGAGATTGTTCTAGAACGGGTTAAAGATAAGATATTTAAACGGTATTGACGTGGTTGCGTTTATTTTTACCCGCGAATAAATTAGGTACATAATAAAATTTTAGTACATAATTGTACCGTCAGATTTAGTAAAATGTCCTCAATAGTCCAATTTTAAATGCTGACATAAAATAATAGACTGTTTTGTAAATTCAAAATTTAGTCCCAAATACGCTATTTGAAGGTTATGCTCCGAGTAAAAACATAAAATAAAAAATATATGATAAATAGATTCTTAGTTTGGCAAAGCGAGATCTATAAGCCATGAAAGAAAAAAGCCAAAACCAGGTAGACAAATATCGATAGTAAATAAATTCGCCCATTGCATATTAAAATATATCTATTTCGCGATAAAATTAGACTAGAATGATATAAAACCAATCAGGTTTAAATGAACCATTTTTTAATTACTTAGAATATGTAATAATTATCAATAATTGTACAATTAATTTCTATTATTAATAATAATTACTAACGGGCTTTCTTTTTATTATAAAATTATGAAAACATGTAATTATATTGTACAGACTATCGCATAGTTTTGCAAATTTTATCACCGCACAGATAATGTTTATTTTTTGTTGATATTAATATTAACTATATAAAATTATAATAAATTATATTCCATTCATATTATACACTTTACGCACATTCAAATATTCTTCCAGTGTTTTTTAAGTTTTTTGTACGAAATTACGAAGGAAAAATGTTTTTTAATTATTATTATTTAAAATGTTTTTACGATTTTCGCCAGAGCGCCTTTAAACCTATAACTTTATTAATTCGTGGCCATCTTTTTTCCTAAGAAAATTAACAAGTACACAGATTAAAAAGGAGGTTATGCCACAGATTCAACAGCTTATCGTCCCGAGTTCGATCCCCGGCCAGACAGACATCTGAATGATGACTTTAGACCTCTGTTCTGGGTCTGGGTGTTTGTGTCTCCATGGTACCCACGACACATGAGAAAATGCTAATGTGGGGCTATGAGTGTAGAAAGCGTTTATGTTTTATGTTTAGTTTATCGTTTATCTATCGTGCCGCAACATATGTCATACTATTATTAAATCATGTATAAAATCTTGTAATACAAATGGCATATGTATTAATAGTATGGTATTCAGTAACAAAATTTCATAAGGAACATTATTTATATACATTACGCAAATAAAAAAAAAAAAAAACAAAAACGAAATGGTTAATTTTTTACAAAGTTATATTTAGGTGGAAAATAGGCGTAGCTTTTTAGAAAATAATACGAGATTAAGCTTAAAAACACTAGATTAAATTGAAAAAAATTACTGAAAAAAAAATATCATGAGTTCTCTCCGAGTAACCGGTGAATCAGAGAAATGCTAACAAAATTATCAAAATTATCCTCGTCTTTAACGAAGTAAACCGAATTTGATAAGAAATGTATACTGCCGATTATATTGCATACGTACGTTCTATTTTTGTTACATTCGAACATTTTTGTAAACTTAGCTATTTATGTTATTTTTCTTAACTTTGGTTCCTACGCTCAAACTAGCATAATATTAAAATAATATGCTAGGTGATTTTTGAAATATATTACTATCATGTTATTGCATTTTCGTAAAAATTGCAACATTAAAGTGATAAAATGTGGAAATAGCGCCATCTATGTGTTATATGGGCAAGAACAGTAACCGCGAATGTCACGTGAAGGCGCCATTTTGAATTTTCGTGTTTCTAATGATAGTAATAAAAAGTTTTTGGTATTAATTTTTAAGAAAATCAAAATGTTTGAATAACATCGATCCACGGATTCTTATGTTTAATTAATATGAATTATGTGTATGTATGTGATTGTATTAAGTTCCTTGTAGTACGCATGAAGGGACGGCTAATATAAGGAATCGAAACACAGTTAAATCAGTATTTATATAAAAATGAAACAAAATCGTCAGTTCCTACATTTGTTTGTTACAAATTTATAATTTATTGTATTTTAAGGTTGTTTTCGGGTGATTTAAAAGTTATTCTATTATATTTTCGTATTATGCCTAAATTAATTCCTTGTGCTTACATTGTGATCTTTTAAATGTATTTATTTTTACAATAATGTAATATTAAGTATTTGAGTCTCATTTATCAGTATTTTTGGCTCTATTTATGTTCCAATTGTCCATAACATAACCCACGGGATATTTTGACCGGAGACACACCTACATCTAGTGTGAAGCAGTTCCTGCGCTTCGGTTGAAGGGTGTGTTTGACTCACTTTCACATGATCGCTTCATATGAAAATGAGTCAACCACACACCCATTTTAGTCCTCGAAAAACACCTTACTTCATACCATTAGCAGTGTATGAGAGACTATTATTTTCAGTCATACTTTTAAGCGTATGTGAGGACAAAAGACAGTTTTAATTCGTGCCGGTTTTGGATAACGCATATCACACGGTGAGAAAATGAGGGGCTTGTCGTCAACCCACTATTGTCCCACTGCTGGGCACGGGTCTTCTCCCAGAATGAGAGAGTTTTAGGCCAAGTGCGAACTGGTAGACTTTACACATCTTTGAGAAGTTTTGTTATTTTTTTTTAAGAACTCTCAGCTGTGCAGGTTTCCTCAGGACGTTTTTCATCATTAAGCAGTGATAATTAATTTCTACTATGTACCTAATTTTAGGAAATCAGAGGTGCCTGCCTGGGATTTGAACCCTGGACCCTCGATTGAGAGGCTGAGGTTCAACCATTTAATATGAAATTATTTGTGTAATAATAACAACTATTTTTGTATTTTGAAGTTTCGTGACGCGAGCAGTTAGAGGACGTAACATCTTCACTTTTTAATTTGTGCTTAGATTGTGAGAAGTGATAAATGTTTAACTGAATGTGCCGTTATTTTGAGTTCCCCTTCATTCTCACTGTGAGATAAAATATACTACGAGCCGCGTGGCGGAGCGGTCTCCACACCGGTCTGACACGCAGTCGGTTCCGGGTTCGATCTCCAGCCAGACAGACATCTGAATGATGAGTTTAGATTCTGTTCTGCTTCTGGGTGTTTGTGTATTCGTCTTTGTGTGTCCATGGTACCCACGACACAGGAGAAAATCCTAATGGGGCTATGAGTCTAGAAAGCGTTTTTTTTACTACCATTTGTGATAGGTACCTACTAATAAACAGATCAATTGTTCAGTTTTGATCAGTATTTGACATTTCATTATTTATAAAATGACTTTTATCAAAAACTAAATCCATTCCATTAATTAATATTAAGGTGTTAGTCTGTATTTTAGATTATTTTCACAGTTACATTGTATGTGTCACAATGTGTGTAAATGTTATAATAATTTATTATCTGTGTGTAAAAAACGAGTTATGTATGTATAAAGTTTATATTGAAATTGCCCAGCGCTGAGCAACACTGTATTTATAGTAACAGTAACATGATAACTAACTTTTTTATAATATGGAAGTAGCAAGCGAGCATGCAGTCCACCTGATGGTAAGTGGCCGCTGCCGCCCATGGACACCTGTAATCAACTCCAGAAATGATCAAGTCTTACCTAAGGTTAGCCACAGATGCGTTGCTACCCTGAGCACTAAATTGGAACGCCTCGGATAAGTACTCCTTACCACAATCTTCAGGAGAGAACACAGCAACGCATAACACTGTTGTTATTAGGCAGAAATAGGTGTGGCGGTGGTGCTTCCGGAGTCGAACCACAAAGAGTTCTACCACCTTCAAAAAACTTATATGAGTCGACCATATCAGTCCTCAGGAGTAGCAACGCATCTGTAATCGACTTCGGATAGAAACCTCTGTTCTATATGTACAGATGCCCATGGGTAGTAGCCACTTACCATCAGGTGGACTGCATGCTCGTTTGCTGCTTCAAAAAAAAGTTATGTAAAGCCTAGTGCATGTATATAATTGTTATATCGATAAAATAGTTTTGTCGAGTATGCTTGTACGATTTCATGACGGTCAAACAGTTTAGTCGATGTTAATTCGCATAGTCCATCCAGCCGTTATCGATTTATGTATTAGATTAAACTGTTTTATTGATATAAAAATTGTGTGTACGCGGTAGGCATAAGGTACTTTTGGCAGGACCGAAGGTACTCAATATTTAATATTCTTGGCAAGAATTAAGTGCTTACGTCAGGAACTTAAGGTACTCTTGATAGGACTTAGGTACTTTAAGCAGGATGTAAGCTACTCTTGGCAAGATTAAGGTACTTTTAAAAGTCCTCAAGTCAGGACCTCTTTATGTATAGCTCCCACTGGATTCCGTTCTTATGTACCTTACTTGATGTTCTAATAAAAATCTTCATGCTTTTTGGTCGTTTTATTTCAAGATTTTTCTCCGACAAAGAATTTTTAACTAGCTTTTCAATCCTTCTAATATTATATATTGTTAAAGTTTGAAAAGATGTGTGTTTGTTACACTTTCACGCAAAAACTACTGATTGGAATTGATTGAAATTTGGCACACGAATAGTTTATGGTCGGGATTACTATCGTGGTACATGGCACGAGCGGGCGGAGCCGCGGGAAAATGCTAGTCAATCATAAGTGAATAATACACACTTAATTTCATTGGAATCAGCGTGTCAGAGTATATAGTCCGGGATCCGTCGATCATTTTTACCACTTTATTACTATCAAGCAAATTCTTTGAGAGTAGCTTTACTTCGATGAGACGTCAAACTTCTTCTCGGAGAGCGAAAATAGCAGGACTAAATATGTTAATTCGACGATTCTCAAAAAATATTCCCAACCGGTTCTTTTTTGGTAATATTAAGATATTCATTTAATTTTTTTTTAATATTTGTCCTACAAAATGTATGGTTGTATCAAACACAGTTTCCTTACCAACATATGTCAATAACGAGGCCATGAAAATGATTACTAACCACCTGATTTTGTTCTGTTGCTTACATAATACCTTAAAATTAACAAGCCACATTGTTCTACAAAAGACGTGATACGTTATCCCAGTCCTACGACAATGCCAGATGAACTGTAATAACAGTAGATCTACTGTGTTTACAACTGTATTGTGTCAATCTACAGTAGGAATATATTGTGATTATGATTTCATCGATCGCTTATCCTAACCAATAAGGTATGGAAATACATTCAAAGGTCTATGAAATAAATTATTAATTAAATTACAAATAAGTCAATTACAGATATAAAACTATGAGAATGTCAATACGTATATAAAAAAAAAGGTTCTACTACACTGCCATAAGAAATTTTACATTATTGTTCGATACCTCATTTTGTTTATTTTAATACTATTCAACACAAAGCCATAAATACATACATAATTGGGTTATAAAAAGGCATTAGTATAAGAAATCAAAAACAAAATCGATCCAAATCAGTTTATATTTACGTTTTACATCCTTGGATTCTTTTGACCGCAAAATACAAGACATACATAAAAAATGTTTCATTTTTTTTAATAAACAAAATTCAAAGAAATATTTCAAAGCAATTTATATCCCTAATTAGCATTTAAATTAATAGTTATTTTGACATTTAAAAAAGTATGAAAGAAAGAAATATTTTGTACCTTTACAATATTTTTCTTACAATCATTCCGACTTTTCTTTTTTCTATAATAAAGTATAGTCATTGTTAAAATTGCGGTCACACAATTTTAAATATCAAACTTAAATTTAAACTTAAATCAGTTTAAATGTACAAAAGATATTAAACACTTTTTTAATATAAAGTACACTTCCGAGAAAAAAGATGGAATACAATATTTTAACACATTTTTTTTGTAATATAGAAGTAGAAATGGAGCATGCACTCCGCCTTGGTAAGTGCTCACTTCTACTCGTAAACACTTATAATCAACCTCAGATAAGATCAGTCTCACCTGAGGGTGGTAACAGAAGCGTTGCTACCCCTGAGGATAAGTTGGAGCGCCTAGGATAAGTATGTCTCCCTTACCACACTTTTCAGACCAGAACACAGCAGCGCTTATAACTGTTGTTATTAGGCAGAAAACGGTGTGGCGATGGCTACGGAGTCGAACCACCATAAATATTACGCGATTAAGTACAAGTACAAAATTTCTAACAACATATCATTACTGTTTTTATTTAAAAATATATAGTGAAAGTAAAACAGTATTTTCTTAAAAAAATAAATAAACGACGAGTCGAAAGTATGAAGTCGTAATATTTAATAAAGTTTACTTTATATTAAAAATTATAATGTTTTAACAAATTACAAGTCCATAATATAGAATTTAATTTAACAAAATCTTAAATTATTCTTATTTTAGTTAATTTCAAACAAAAATCCACTATAAACTTGCAAGAAATTAATCTTCCAAGGACAATAGAAAACAGCTTTACAAAATTTTTACAAAACTTAAATTTATTACAAACCGAACATTTACAATTTTTAATTATTTTCATACATTTAAGGAATATAAATAAATTCGTGGTATATACACGTGGGAATGAATCGTTTCTCGGTCGCAAAATATTTTTGTGACCTTCGTGAAATTTTAGTAAAATGAAAATGTTTTTGAAAATTAAAATATCAAAAAACATATTTTCAAAATACTATGAAATCATGAGTTTTATTGTTCAAAAATTATTCGTCAAAGATTTTAAATTAAAAGCGCCTTAAACAACCTGAAATGGCGCAAAATATACAAGAAACAACATGTATAATTCAATTTTGCAATTTGTGTATAATTCTTGATATACTATTTTTTATTATTTGGTGTAATTTAATGTATTATATCGATGGTTTACTGTAGATTTTGTTCAGATAAAATTTCGATGTTCCTTCGATTCTTCAAATATACATTTTTCAAACTGTAGAAATTACAATTTATACGCCGTATTTTCAATACCTTTATTATGTTTTCTACACTGTTTCATCAAAATAACCAGTGTAAGTACATCTGATCAATATTTAGTGTTTTATCATTGAACGGAGACAATTTTAGAATAGATTCATTCAGGAGGTGCGAGTGTTGAGACAAACTCTCCAAAGTGGGTGTGAGATCGACCGCAGTTACTGCCGTACCCCCCGCGTGACGTGTGTGCGCTTAGTAATATAATCAGTAAAAAATATCACATTTCTATCAACATTTGTATATTGTATATGGGCTATGGAGACCGATACGACAGAGTGCAATGTTTTCAACAATAATTTATTCTATTAACTGATAGTTATATTTTTTTTTATCTACAAACTTTCACGAAACTAGGTACAATTAAAGTTAAGTGAAAGAAAAAAAAAAACACTCATCATCCAAAATCATTAAGAAATTCACAAAACAATGAAATAGATACATATTTACTAATTTTGACAAGTCAATAGAATTATTAGGGTTAAAAACATAACATTCTGACTTAACGGGCTTTAACTATTGTACATTATGGAGGATAGGGGGTAAGAGGGGGCAGGTTGTTGTATATGTGTGTATAAATATATATCTGTAACTATTGCTATGTGTGGGTCACGTCGCGCGGGCAACTTGAAACTTAGGTACGAAAGCTTCAGTCTTATTGGTCAGTCTCGATGAGAAATAAAATGTTTTGCGTGCAACAATTAGCCCGTTTTCGATGCAAATTTGACGCAATTTCAATCCCCAATGTCTATAATTTAGAGGATGTTGAACGTTTGGCTTGAAAACAGTAAAAATTTGTTTATATCGAAAGGGTTTAAGTGAACGGAGAATTTAGATGTGGACAAACTTTTAGTGTATTCCAAGCCAACTTCAACAAATTCAACAAAATATATTAAAAAAGCAACTATTCAAAAAGCCTCAACAACAAAGTTATTAAAAAACCACTTTGATATGGGACAAGACCTCAAAAAGGCCTCGTAAATCTCAAATTCGACATCAAAAATGGGCTGTGTTGTACACAAATCTCACGAAGACCTTACTTCGTTCCCACATCCACTTCAAAGGGTTTCTTGGTGCGCAGAGCGCTGAGACCGGACACCGCGCGGGCGGGAGCGCGCGCGGGCACTGTGTTAACGGGCTTACACTAACTTACAACTAGAGCCTTGCCACAAAACTGGTGTTTTTAATCATTTTTGGAATAAAATTTACTGTACTTGCGCTTGGAAACTGCAGATATAAAATTTGGGAAACTCCAAACGATTACATTTTGCATAATTCTTAGCACACGTCTAAATTATACATTGTATTTCTCAGAAAATATGATGTATAAAACTGATGGTCTAATTTGATGTTAGCGAAGTACCAAACGATTGTATATGAGCCTTGATATAATTCTGCTTTTAAAACCTAGAACGAGATCATTTTATCGATTTCTGAATCTTTCCGATTCAGACAATCTAAATTTTACATTGTAGTTTTCAATAAAATATGAGGTATATAATTGTCACTACATGGGTATGCAGTGGATTTACTAGCAAGAATATAAGATTATTTTTTGGTGTGCGAGAATCTATTGTATATGGTGTAAAGTTTTCACACAATTTTGTGGCAAAGCGTTTAAGTTTCCTATCTGTGGCTGTAATATTATTCTAGAATTGATTTTCTTAGTATACTGCAGTTTTATATTAAGACCACTTTTTATCCAAGTAATTATGAGTATAAAAAGTAACAGACATACTTTTAAATTTTTACAACTGTTTTCAAATTATACAAATATACATAATGGTAATAGATAAAAAGTATTCTACACAATAAAATGGAATGTATATAAAAAAAAGTAACTGCCAAATCAACAGTTAACCGTTTCTCAAGCAATTCTGATGGGAAACAGGATGTATATTAGCATGTATAAGATGTCATTTAGCCAAAAACCAGTCTGGAAACGGAATAAAAAATTCGTTTCAGACTAAGAAGAGGGTTGTAGACAATAATATTACAGCCACAGCTCAGAAAATCTGTTATGTTTGTTGCATTGAACCAAAAAACAGGTTTTAACACTTACATCTATATATAAAAGAATGAGTTCCTATCGTGTGAACGTACAAGTATTTCAACATCCTATTATTCATCTTTATTATTTGGCTCTCTTTAAATACATCGCGTTTAATAAGCGTTGCAGTTTCAAGCAATGCTTCCTATTAAAAATTCATATTCCTTTGGGTTTGATACAATATTTAATATAGAACAGTTCATTTTTGTATGCCAAAATATGTTATAGCCACAAAGAAAAGGAGTTATAAATAGCAAAGAAAACTAAAGTATTCTTTTTGTATTATAAATCCTAATTTAAGTTTTTTGAACATCACTCAATATTGAACGGACTAATTGTTGTTTTATATCTTATCACAAATAGAACTTGAATGTATAATTTGCAATTTATGTATAACATCAATTTTGTATAAATTCTAATGTTCTAATGTCCGTCTATTGTACTATTAACTATAAAAAGATCCAGATCATTTGGATATGTGATATTTATTTATTATTTTATTATATATGCAGATTACGAGATAAACTTCAGTTTCTCTTTAATTGAAACAATATTTTTACATTTTTATGCAACTTTTTGAAAGTCTATCAAAGTTATGTTTTTGCTTTTGTATGTTCCATAATTTATAACATTACAAATGAATTAACATCAAACATTATTCTTAGGAAGATTAGAGGTGTAGTATCAAAATTGAGTTCCTATGATGCTCTTATCGACCCAATGTAGAATATATAATCCACACAGAGACGCAAACAACAAAATGGAAAAAAAATCTTGTGAACCAATTAATTTAATATTTAAACCAAACATCTACAAGGATTGATATTTAATTATGGACCGAGTGCATATTTAATGCTGGAACAAATGGCCCATTGTATGTGCCGATGTATCAGGTGATTTAGAGATTTGCATTTCATCTCTGGTTAACTCAGTTTGGAGGTTAACTTTTAAAACATTTCAAATGTGTTACCCATCTCTGGTTGTTTGAAATTTTTTGGCACGTAATTCAATACTTTTTTGTTTTACCGGTAACATTATAAATTTTTTAATAAAACTACACGCAATTTAGTTCTTGAACAAAAATTATAAAGTGATTGCAATAAGTTCATATAGTTTTCTTTTTTTTCTGATTATTGTTACTGTAGTTTATTTAATTGTATCTACAGTTATAGAAAATATAGATATGTAATTATGTATTTATTAAAGTTTATTCTTAAGTTTAGTTTCTTTATTAAATTTTTATTCTTCATCGGTAGATTTATTTAAAAAAAAATGCAATATTACAGTAACTGTAATAAAATATAAGTAATTTTTATTTTTTAAAGTCTTTCACATAATTTAATAAAGTGAATTTTCATTTTGATATAATTTTATTATTGTTTGAAGTCTAAAATTTATCTTTGTTTAGAAGTTCCATGTTATTTATAGTTATTTTACGTCCATCTCATATAATCTGCATATGTCCGATATGTATGTAAATATCAATATATAAAAAATATAAAATATACCCTGTACGTTCACACGAACTCTTATCACACAAATTCCATCCAAATGGTAAATTAATTTCTCGACCCTTTAGGTCTGTGAAGGTGTGTGTTACAGCAAAGGGTCTACGCTACGAAGTCCAGAGGCCTGTTGAAGCCACCCTTCCTGTTCATGTACTGTCTGTACTTACGTTTGAGCACCACGTGCACCTCGCCTTCGACGTTGTCTTCCACCTTCTTGCCCTTAGTGGAATCGAAGCCACAGAAACCCATTACCTTAAGCATTTCCTGCTCTTCTGGTGTTTTTCCCTCCAAATCCGCAGGGGTGACTATGGGGCGCTCGCCGAAGGCTTTCTTCGGCTTTGGCACGAAGGAGGTGGTGGGGACTGGTGACGGTGATCGTCGCCGGCGGGGTGATGGTGACCGTCGCACGGGGGAGCGGCGCCGGCGCTCCAGAGACCTCGACCGGGAACGCGTACGTGGTCTTCGCCTCTCTCTGTCTCTGTCCCGGTCCCGTCTCTCCCGCCGGTCGTCGCGCCGCCGCGGCGGACTCGGCGACCGACCCATTTGCCTTTAACATAACCAAAATGTTAAAAAATTACAACATGCACTAAAAAAATATTAAACCACGTACAAAGCGTCAAACACAAAATATAGCGAATGTTCTCAGATAATTACCTTAAAGTTAAGTCAACAGTTTTAAAATTTTGTATAAATTAAAGAAAACAGTAACACACAACCTAAACGTACGCCATTTTGAATGCGTATGATTTTTTTCAGCGGCACAACGACATTTCGTTTATGATGGTTGCGTTTCATTTCACACAATTGCTACTAATCTTAAATTGTAAATTAAATTGTATGTGCTAAATATAAATTTTCCAAATCAAAATAAAATATATTATGAAAAAATAATATCTACATTAACTCGTAAATTATATTATTTTAACATATTTCTCATTTATAATTACGTTTATCTTTTACACATCAATAGTCACACGTGAAATGGAACGTTCACACCGTTCCTTTATACAGAGCACTTGACATGCTTAAGTACGGACTGTAAACGATCCTTTTGTATTTCTATTAAAAATGGAAAAATAAAAGATAAAACTAAATTAAATAATGAAAACTTTAATTTAATAGTTTACTGAATATGTGCGAGATATTTTTAACGGATAAATTTATTATATCACTTTTTATTAATCAAATATAATCTCAGTGTGTAAAGAAACATAAGTAAGGTGTGACAATATTAGAAAATTTCCCACATTCTCAGAATATTTTTCGAAGCATTGTGACTATTTAATGGATGATTAAAGTGATACTTTGGAATAAAAATAATGGTTGAATTTTATATTCGACTGGTTGCTTTTATTTTATTAAAGTAAAAATTGTATGAGCAATTGCCACATATGCGTAATTGTTAAGGCTTGATACATATATATTTTAATAGAGTTATATATAGATGGTAGTAACTTTTGTGGTTCGATTTCGTAAGCATCACTAAGACACTATCAACACAAGTGTTTTGGGCTGCTTTATTTTGGTTTGAAGGGTGTTGTAAGAAATAAGTTTTTATCCAAACCGTTACAACTTAATCCGCAGGAGTAACAACGCATTACTTTATTGAATTATCTGAAAAATCTAAAATTGCTAAAATATTTTTCTCTTTAATAAAAAATATGTTTGAGGTAATTGAAACCGAACTAGTAGCAACACTACAAACAACGCCATCTAGGGACCGTGAAGTGAACTATTTGCAGAGGCAGCGACGCCTCGGTCGGGCGTACAAAGCCGAAACTAACGCCTACATTGATTTACGGTAGCGGTCCGTGCAGACGGCTTTTTTCCGAACGAAGTCGAAGTAACGCGTTTACGCGTAATGTCGGTGGTGCTAGTGCGTTAAAACGTACCGGGGAACGTTCTGTGCGTGTTGTTTCGCTATACTATGCGGTTTTTGTGCTTAGTGTAAGCTTATCGTCCCTTGATTCAGTGAAGTTATAGTGTGACTGAAAAAATCGACTTATCGCCCCTCGGACTCGACAGCCGGTGAGTATCGATGCAATCTCCTCTACACTACTTGAATAAGATAAGATTTCTTGTAAGAAAGCGTTAATTGAGCGTGCATCGATAAAATAATCGCCCGATCTTTTGGGTGTGGTTTCTATGAGCGAGACGAATTGGGTCGTTTTTTTTAGCTCCGGACGACGTTCAGTGACTAAGGCGCCGTATTTCGGGATGCTTGGCTCGTTCAGCGGCAAAATTGACATATACCGATTTTGTTTTCGATTTTTTACGAATTCCACCAAATTTCTTTGTGCTCCAATATGTTGATACGATCGCTAAAACGTTGTCGTGATGTACAAATACATTTTTCTATACATATTTCCCTTCCAATTGGGCGTGACTTCAATCAATTACACCTTATCTTCAATAGGAGTGATGTCACCTCTCAGGGTGCGGATGGTATAACCCGGCCGGATGTGATACGTTGTTGCGGTGTACGCTCGGCATTCAGGAAGTGACCTATTAAATTTGTTCGGTTAGTTCGGTAATAGTTATGCCATTTGGAATCTGTGGCCAGATTTGATGATTCCAATTTTGAATTGAGCGGGATTTAATTCGTGACAATTATTTCGCCAACCGCTTTTCAGCTCAATTGATTACTCACAAGCAGATGATAGATAATTTTTAACTCAACTTCTTAACCTTTTATACTCTCTTTGTGTTGTTAAATAATTATGTAATAAAATAAAAAATACACAAATGAATCAATATATCTAAATATTAGAAATTAAGTCTTATTTTTATTTTTTTATTGATTTTTTATTTTTCACCATAATATTTATTTGCGACTTTGATATCGTACACTTTATTATGTAGTAAATACTTTAAAAAAACTTAATAAAAATTATTAAAACCTCATATTTTAAATTTTTCATTATTACCAATTTAATTTTATCTAAATATCTGCTTTTACCGATTTTTTCTTTTAATGCTCTGTCTTTAGACAAAGTCTTCCTCTAACTTTTTCTTTGCAAATAGGCATACCTATTTTGCATAATAACAGCAGTGTTATCTGCTCCTATTTTCTGGTCTAAGGGGTGTGGTAAGGGAGACATACTTGTCCGAGGCGCTCCAACTTAGTCTTCTGGGGAGCAACTCATCTGTGGCTAACTTCTAGTGAGATTTTAATCTTATCTTGGGCTGTTTACAGACGTCCATGGGCGGCAGTGGCCACTTACCATCAGGTGGACTACTCGTTTCTACCTCCAAATTATATTTATAAAATAAAATAGGGCAATACGTCTGGTGTACCACACATGTTACTGCAGTGGGTTTTGTTTTTCTGGATATTGTGTTGTGTCCTAATTGCCTCCTTAGATATCCACGGGTAGAAGGAGAGGAGATTTTCAAGACTGACATCATGTAGCTTCTTTTTAAATTGTTCATTAATATTGGTTTTTTTATCTCTTCTATTCCAATTATTTAAATAACAAATCAAATTTTATATAAAATACCGCCATGACTTACTACTCAATCTTGTATTCATGAATACATACATTCATACATACTTTATAATTTGAAGGTGGTAGAACTCTTTGTGGTTCGACTCCGGAAGCACCACCGCCACACCTATCTCTGCCTAATAACAGCTGTGTTATGCACTGTTGTGTTCTGGTCTGAAGAGTGTGCTAAGGGAGACATACTTTTCCGAGGCATTCCATCTTAGTCCTTAGAGGTAGCAACGCATCTGTGGCTAACCTTAGGTGAGACTTTGATCTTACCTGGGGTTAATTACAGATGTCCATGGGCGGCAGTAGCCACTTACCATCAGGTGGGCTGCAGGCTCGTTTGCTACTTCCATACTATTAAACAAAAACTTTATAAATATAATATAATTATTTTAGTCATAGAATAAAACTTCTCTAAGGAAAGTGGCTATATATTTGTCACACATATACTTTCGCAGCTGTGTTTTTTGCCTAAATTCAGCCACTGAACAAACACTGTATTATATATTTAGTGTTATTGCAAAGAAACATTATGTACTGCTATATATAATGTTGTAAAAAATGGGGATCTAACATATGACATCATCTTATCTATATCCTGTTATCACCAAAGCTATAACTAGGTATATAGTAAATAAGCATGATATTTGTACACATAGTGCTATGTTTAATTATGTAAATTTTCTTACATAATCACTAATTATAAGCTATTGTATTGTACAAAATAAAGTATTATTAGTATATAAATTTTGTCTATATTTAGGAATATAGTCAATTGGGGTAAAAATGAAGTGGAGATGTTTGTAGAAATGCAATTTCACCCTAATTTCCCCATGATTTTGAAAATTGACAAAATGTAACATTTGACAATTTTGAAGAGTATCATTAAATAAGCCAATGATGTTTATCTTTAATTCAGCTCCAATTTTACACAGATCATAAGCGGAAGTGGCCACTAATCTGGTGGGATCGCACAGTGAAGAAGTAAATTATTGTAGTAATTTTGTATGATTAGATGTTTTGGAATGTAACATCATAATATTTAGCTCCTCTCCCTACCCCTTGTCACATAAGGTCACACTTCATCGACCCTCCTCCCCCCCTAAACTTGTTACGTAATTTGTGGATGACCCTTATATCGATGTCTCTACACAAAACAGTTCGCTATGCTTCACGTTGGATCTATCAATACACTGAGTTGTTGGCTAATGTTTCCTCTATACAATGCATAGTGTTCACTTGTAATTAATATTCATTGCATAATGTAAAACATTCTATATAACTGATATACCAAACAGCCAATAATAGCAATCCCATGAGAGAAGCTGTTGTACGGACAGCTGTCTGTCCGTTCATTAATAATGTACTAGCGTATGATGAGTGTAATGAGTGTCCCTTGTGTTAATCCCGGTCATAAACTATCTGTGTGCCAAATTTCAGCGAAATCCGACCAGTAGTGATTGTGTGAAAGAGTAACAAACAGGTACATCCTCACAAACTTTCGCATTTTTTTTTATAGTATGGAAGTAGCAAACGAGCATGCAGCCCACCTGGTGGAAAGTGGCTACTGCTGCCCATGGACATCTGTAATCAACCCTAGACAAGATCTAAGTCTCACCTAAGGTTAGCCACAGATGTGTTGCTACCTCTGAGGACTAAGATGGAATGCCTTGGAAAAGTATGTCTCCCTTACATTTTTCAGACCAGAACACAGCAGTACATAACACTGCTGTTATTAGGCAGAAATAGGTGTGGCGGTGGTGATGATATATATTTAATCAATTATTATTATGATATGAAAAAAAAAATAGTTAAGTGATAAGAAGAAACTTTGCCAAACATATGCAAGCTTTTCTTACCTTGTTATGTATGTTTGTTTGATGTATTGATCAAATCTTGCAACAAACTTTATTACTTTCACTTAGAGTATTACAAAGTGAAAGGAAAAAATGTATGTACTAAGTGACTTCGATGACAATGCATCTTAAAGCTGATTTGAAGATGGACCCGGATGCTGGGTGACGCCTGAACGGAACATTACGTCGTGTTTGCTATCTTTGGATTAATCTCACAAATACCATTATGTTAGAAGAGATAAATAAAACGAAACGCGATTTTTATCTTTATAAGTCTAGGAATCAGTTATAGTCTAGGTGAAATGAGACTTCTCGGTCCAAATCTTGAATCTTAGGCCTAGCACAACTTATTTTTACCGGACTGCGTCAGAAGGAGGATGATGTTTTCCGAGCGTATTTTTGTGTGTTGTGTATGTATGTCCGTTTGTTTAGCACGCGCCACATTTGTGCTGTAGCGCATCATTGGAATCGGTTTCAGTTTGCAATAGACTATACCGTACCGACAACCCATTATTGTCCAACTGCTGGGCACGGGTCTTAGATTGAGAGAGTTTCAGGCCATACTCCACCGCGCTGGCCAAGTGCGAATTGACTTCACATACCTTTTAGAACTTTTTTTTTTAAAGAACTCAAGGAAATGTGTTGGTTTCCTCACGATGATTTCCTTGACAGTAAAACAGTGATAATTAACTTTTAATACGCACATAATTTTAGAAAAAAAAAAGTGGTGCCTGTGATTCGAACCTGGGACCCTCGATTGAGAGAGCGAGTTTCAACCATTCGGCTATCACTTCTCCAAAACTAATAGACTATACTTTAATATAGAATAGTTAGTAGTATCAGTGTTACAGGCTATGTAAGTTTTAAAATGGCGCCTGTGAATAGGAACAAAACGGGGGGAAGATAGGACCTCTGTTCTTTATGAAGGTGCTTACAGATGTCCACGGGCGGCAATGACCACTTACCATCAGGTTCATGCATGCTCGTTTGCCACGTCGTTTAAAAAAAAAAACATGTCCAACAGTGAAGTATTACTGTCCCACTGCTGGGAACGGGTTTTGGGATGCCATTAGGTCTGAAATTTGCAAGCAAAAAGAGCTAACATAAATGTAGGTAGGTACATTATTTTATCGTGTGATTTGATTTAAAATTTTCATTGTATTGGAGTTAAATTTATCGGTGGCCGTGCCCGATTAGTTACGTTACGCTTCGATATATATAAAACATAAATGTTTGTGTTTTTGTACGAGTGTTGCGCGAAAACTGCTTAACTGATTTTGATGAATTTTTGCTTTGAAATTAATAATTGGAATGCTTTAGAAAGTATGTTTTGATATTTGAAGTATTGTAATTTTTATAACATTCAAGTAGCTACATTGTATGTGGTAGACGTCTTTATGATTCGTCTCTGGAGGTAAAACTGCCATAGTAGACGTCTTCATGATTCGTCTCTGGTGGTAAAACTGCCATAGCTATGTTATAAACAGCAGTGTTTGTCTGTGTGTTTTTAATCGCATCAAAGCAAATCAAAAACTTATGAATTTATTTTGGACCATGGAAACTATATTTTTAGTCCATATCTTGATTAAATATTTAGCATTTGATTCATTACACCTATTCCTTCAAAAAGTATTCATTTAAATTTATTATTTTTTAAATAACAGCGAAATAATAAATATATTACCTGTATATGTATTTTATAAACGAACATTGCAGTAAATAACAATAATTCTATTTTTGAGTATGAAAACTAAATTTTTAGTCCGTACCTTGATTTAATATTCAGTCTTTGATTCATTAAATCCATCTTTTCTATAAAAAAAAAAAATAACATTTTTTATTATATTGATTACAAAATACCAGTGAAGGAATATTTTATATAACATTTATATGTATGTAAAAAACGTAATTGATATTAAAAAAAAATATTTTCTATCGAATAAAAAATATTAATTCAATTTAAACTTATGTTACAATTTTTAAACGTGCCACCGCGGGGCGAGTCTAGTTTAAAATAATTTTATAAGATTGCTGCACTTGCCTCTTTTTACAACTGTGCCGTCAGTCAATCATTTCCAATGTAAGTTGGTCTACATTTTTTCTATGTGCCCGTAGTTTTTGTAGAGGGCAACGCCACACCGGGACGGTTGACGGAATTGTGACGGCATCGTGTGTAACAAGTTTCGATAAGTATCTTTATAAATAAATAAAATTGTCTGTTTGTAACTTCAAAATAATAATAGCTTCATATTACTACATGTAAAAGTGTATGCGATAGATATTTACACCAAAAAAACAATTATTATAATTGTCTTAAAAATTAAGCTCTAAACATCAAAATCCAACAATCCGCAGTCTTTATCTTTCTTCGAATTCATAATACGGCTATGACTAGTCGACTAGAAGAGGGCCGCTGGGGTTGCGGGCGGCTAGAGTGGGAGCTCCAACCGCCCAGCCAGCAACCCCGGTAAGGGCGGCGGCATGTGTGGCTGCATGCAGTTACACGTCCCCCAAGAGATGAGTCCGTGAGGGGCGCCACGCTAGGGGGCACCGGTGCGTTCCATTGGAGATCCCGGAGTCCCTTGAAAGCGCTGAGGGAGGCCACCAAAGTTGTTTTAGTGGGTAAGAATCCCACATAACCTGGAGTCTCTCCCAAGGCTTCGGTGTACCTTTTGAAGGTTTCTGCCCCGTCACAAGAAAAAGGTCATTTAAGGCCACCAGAGGCCATAGAACCCTGCGAACTCAAATAAAAGGTAGTCAACCACACCCTTCCAAAGAAACAGGTTAGAAATAGGCGCGTTGGTGGTACCTCCTCGGTCGAATCATCTACATTGTAATTTTTTTCGCAAGGCTATACCATATTATTTATTATCATTATCAGTATCACTTATCGCATATCGATATGCGATATCACTTCGGTATATGTTAACACTACACAACAAAGCGGTATATACCAGTCTAATTAACTGTTATAAAATCCATTTATATAATTATATTAATATTCCCTTTAATTCAATTGATAAAAATAATCGCTTGTGAATACTAAATATGCTAATAATTATTGTGTAATTCATTAGCTGTTTATACACGAAGATTATATAATACACACATTTGAGCAATATGGGGGAGTTTTTTTAAATCTATTTTTTTTTGTTTGGTACCTCTTATTTTTCGAATTTATGCAGCCTTCTTGTAAGTGACGGATTGGCTTAAGAACTTCCTCCTGTTTTTTGAAGTTTTGCCGACTCCTTGTAATTGTCGGATGCATTAAGTACTTGCATTGAGATCTTGTAAACTTAGAGCCCTTAGCATAGGATCTGCCAGATGCAGGTTCGATCCCCGATGAAGATACATTTCCATTCTCGGCTCTTGCTATACTTAGTGTCAATGTCCACTGAAAACACCCATTCATACAACCAACGCAATGTGTCCACGCCCTGTGACTAAGTACCTCTTTAATTTTTTTCCGTCGAATCTCTTGAGAACCCATTGTGTTCGCGCGGTGGGTGTTGGCGGGTTTTTGTGGGTGTTTTTTTTTTGCTTGAACACGAGACTCGAGACAATTTGGGTATTTGAATATTAAGCGGTTGGAGTTTTGGTGGTGTTCATTCCTTTGGTGGTGTGGTAGAAAACTCCGACCGGTTAATATTTTTTACGTAAAGGCATAGGCAGCATAGCATGAGGGGGTTAAGGCGATTGGTAAAGGAGAATCTTTATTGCTAAAAAGTCAAGGAGTCTATTAGGGAATGGTGTGATAAGAGAAACATACGTCTTTCAGTCGTTCCACATTATTCTTCAGGGGTAGCAACTCATCTGTGACCTGCTTCAGGTAGGTAGGTAAGACTAGATTGGGACTGATTGCAGATGTGCGGCAGTGGCTGTGGACACTTGGTAAGTGTACCATTAAATGGATTTCACGCGCATTTGTTACTTTTATATTATAAAAAGAAAAGATCATAGTGAGTTCCTACGACGAATGCATCTTCCTGTGTCCTTTATCACACCCTTCAAACCAACAAAGGGACGTCCCTTAGACTGAAGGGGGTCTTTCGGAGGTGATGGTTTGACGCTCATAGACCAGCAGCTACACAGCTGTTATTAGACAGGTCTATGCTGGTGTCTTAGAGGAACCGCGAAGGGATCTATCTTTAACATCATCGTTATCTAAGCTCTGTACGAGCAGTGATAGTCGAGTGGTTGAAACTCGGCGTCTCGATCGAGGATACGAAATTCTGATCCCAAGCACGCACCACTTTTTTTCTAAAATGATGTACATTAGAAATTAATTATCACTGATTTATGGTGAAGGAAATCATCGTGAGGAAACCAGTACATCTGAGAGTTCTCTAAAAAAAGAGTTCTCAAAGGTGTGTGAAGTCTACCAATTCACACTTGGCTCGCGTGGACTATGGCCTAAGACTCTCTCATCCTGAGAGACCTGTACCCAGCAGTGGTTGTCCCATGGGTTGTCGAGAAGTTCTGTACACGTAGTATGCAGATTAATGAGACATGTAGGAATATCCGTTTCTATCCGAGCACGCATATCGTTCCGGTTCAAAGCGTAAGCGGCGTGCGTAGCGGTGCGCGGGCCACTGGGTCTGTTGCATTTGTGCGACGTGCGCACGCGCAGCTGTTTGATGCTTTGTCTCTTATTGGTCTACTAGCAGTGCCCCGCGGTTTCACCCGCTACTACTTAAAAAATAAACAAACATAGCGTGTTATATAGCCTATAGCCTTTCTCAATAATTTGACTAATAACACAAAAATATTTTTTTTCAGTTCGAAACAGTAGTTTCTGATATTAGCCCGTTCAACCACACAAAAAAACTCTTCAGCTTTATAATATTAGTATAGATATAAAAAGTCGTTCTTTTTAGGCTTCGTGGGAAACCTTCATACTAGATATTTCTGAAGGTTATTAAAGGTGAAATGAGGGGTTCTTCTCTGTGGAGTCTACCACTGCGCACTCGGCCATTGCGGTGGACTATGGCCTGAAACTCTCATTCTGAAAGGAGACCCGTGCCCAGCAGTGGGACATTATTGGGTTGATTTGTAAATTGGACTATTTTAAAAAATATCAGTTAACATCGCAAAGAAACGCAATTTTGTAAACTAAGGCCAATAAAATAAGTTAGTCACTAATACTGATGTATGACCATATGCGGCTGTCTGAGCCTGTTTAGCAATCTCGTATCTAGGTCCCGCGCTAAACCAGGCTATGCTGAATGTTTCTATAAATATCAACAAGGTAGGTACACTTATAAGTATATAGCTGATTATGATTGCCTAATAACCGACTAGTTTTAAAGCTGTGTGTTAGTATGAGTTTATAACGTTTGAAAATACGTTTCCGTTTTCGTACATACATTGCAATGTAAAACGTTTTTAGCCTTGGGTTATAATAATAATAAGGGTTCAAATTTGGTATATTCAGTAATTCAGTAATTCAGTAATTCTTTATTGTATGCGAAATAAGGTCCGAATATGGGCTGCAGTGATTACCTGCATTTGAAGGTGGTAGAACTCTTTATGGTTCGACTCCTGAAGCACCACCGCCACACCTATTTCTGCCTCATAACAACAGCGTTATGCGCCGTTGTGTTCTGGTCTGAAGGTTGTGGTAAGAGAGACATACTTTTCCGAGGCATTCCATCTTAGTCCTCAGGGTAGCAACGCATCTGTGGCTAACCTTAGGTGAGACTTTGATCTTATCTAGGGTTGATTGCAGATGTCAATGGGCGGCAGTAGCCACCATCAGGTGGACGGCATGCTCGTTTGCTACTCCCATACATAAAAAAACCTATATTTATACTTGTTATTTTCATTTTTTTGTACTGAAAAACCCTTATGCGCAGAAATATTTTATTATTTATCAAGTTTTACTTCTGCCGTGTGTGAATTGCACACACACACAATTTTTTGTATAGGCCTATGAAGACACTTTCATATTGCGTTAAATTTTTTTTTTCTTAAACTACCCTCGGATTGGAATACGACTTCAACTTAGCAGATTCGACTCCGCGCTATTGTATTTTTTCTTTGTTCTTTTTTTGTACATATATATAAGTGAAGAATATATATGTCGGGACAGGATGCCGATCAGAATGAGTATCTTCATCGTCAATCATCATGTGTGGGCGAAATGTGGGTATACGGTGGGCAATTAAAGTAACAAATTAAAAATCACTCAATCGATAATATATTCACACGGTATAATTAACACTGGGCACTTAAACAGAAATATAGCAACGAGACGTAAGACAGTTAATAGACTTGTTGTTCGCACGGCGGCTCGCGGAGAAGTGAGTCTCCCGGGATCGCACAACTCGATCTGGACTCTGTCTTAGCGTAACACCGATAACGCTTGCGGCTCGTTGTTCTATCTACCCCCACTACACTACATTACTACATTGACCTCACCGACTTATAATAAGTCATACATATGAGCGAAGGAAGCGTTATTTATTTAGTTCTTGATGTCTGGTTTTTATAAAAAAAAATCTACTGTCTAGCTATCACTGTTTATGAGATACAGCTTGGTGACAGACAGACGGACAGCAAAGTCTTAGTAATAGGTTTCGGAAGTTCGGAAATAGGTATCAAACTCTAAAAATGGGTATCAGTTGATGCATTCGATCACACGAAAGGCCACAGAATGTACTCAAAAACCAGATGCCGTTGCGTCAGTAACATGTGACTGTTTCTTTATCAATGCTCTCACTGATAACGATATATTCGTGTTTGTTTTGCGTTTTAATATTATAATCTGTGTTGATAACCTGAATTGGATATATTGTTTTTTGTATTAGTTAAAAAAATGATTTATTTTTTTGAATCCATTCATCGTCATTTTCATCAATTCATTCAGACTATGCATTGTTTTTGATGTAAATGAAAAAAAAAGTATGATTTTTTAATCTTTCAGCGTATATTATTTTTGAAATTTATATCCTTCATTTATTGCAATCCATTGTTCTTGGTTTAAGAGAACAATAAGATTATTTTTCGGATCCATCAACGCATAGAAATAGCTGGACCTCTATACTCCATAAAAGGTATCCTATGTGTTATCCGGGTACATGATCTGGATTACACATGGCTTACTCTTAGGCAAACGTGATCGAAGCGGGTTGAATCGCGTGAATAATCTAGTAATTAATAAACAAATATTAAAATATTAATATTTTTTTGAAGGTGGTAGAACTCTTTGTGGTTGACTCCGGCACCACCGCCACATTTATTTCTGCCTAATAACAGCAGTGTTATGCGCTGTTGTGTTCTGGTCTGAACGTTGTGGTAAGGGAGACATACTTTTCCGAGGCATTCCATCTTAGTCCTCAGGGGTAGCAACGCATCTGTGGTTAACCTCAGGTAAGACTTTGATCTTACCTAGGGTTGATTACAGGTGTCCGTGGGCGGCAGTAGCCACTTACCATCAGGTGGGCTGCATGCTCGTTTGCTACTTCCATACTATTAAAAAAAAATAACATGAACACTTTCTAACCTCATAGCCCCACGTTAGGGTTTTCTTCTGTGTCGCGGGTGCCATGGACACACAATGGCGAATACACATACACCCACACCCAGAACAGAAATCTAATCTCATCATTCAGTTGTCTCTCTGGCCGGCGATCAGACCCGGGACCCACCATGTGTATGAACCCATTTGGGTCGTCAAATAAATATAGAGAAATAGATGTAGTACTCTTAAATAGTCGTATCTCATCCGAGAATCTGATTTTGATTCGTTCATTGTGACACAGAATCTATGAACGAATTTCGTAACATGGCATGCGTCCAGATGACAAGACATTATTTATATTTGTGTACATAAATCTTACGAATATAATAACTATAAATTAGACACAGATAGTTACGGCCTGGATTAACACATGAGTACGTGGTAAATGTCACCTAAGCGGGCGGAGCTGCGAGAATAAACTAGGGATATATAATGAACTAGCTGCGCCCCGCGGATTCACCCGCGTAAGTTTCGACGATGATA
>MOOZ01005738.1:1177-11833 GCA_002930495.1 Cecropterus lyciades | reverse complement strand
TTCAGATGTCTGTCTGGCCGGGAATCGAACCCGGGACCCACTGCGTGGCAGACCAGTATTGTGACCGCTCCGCCACGCGGGTAGATTATTCATATTATTTTGAAAGTGGTAGAACCCTATTGCGGTTCGACTCCGGAAGCACCACCGCCACACCAATTGCTGCCTAATAACAACAGTGTTAAGCGCTGTTGTGTTTTAGTCTGAAGGGTGTGGTAGGGAGATTAACCTATCCGAGGCGTTCCAATTTAGTCCTCAGGAGTAGCAACGCGTCATTGGCCAACCTCAGGTAAGACTTTGATCTTATTATGGGTTGATTAAAGATATCATTGGACGGCAGGAGCCACTTACCATCAGGTGGACTGCATGCCCGTTTGTTACTTCATTATAATAAAAAAAATATGTATATTCGTATCGTAAAGTATTGATAACGAAACTTTAAGATATAAACTGAGATAAATGCATCAGATACCTGGTATTTGTTCCATAGAGACTTGTGGTGGATTTACAAGATATTCTCGCCTTCGATTTCAAAAGTATCTATTCGAGATCAGAATCAAGTCGATAGTTTATTTGGATCTTGCACACTTTGTTTTGAGGCAAGTGCGATTTTCCTTGAGATGCGGCAACATAAGTATTTGGGTTGAGACGTATTTTTCAAAGTGTGCACGAATAAGAAACGCTGTGGTATATATCATGGTAGGTTATACTATATTGATCTAAACGGTAATAATAATCAGTTATTGAAACGTTTAATGTTACAGGCAATGAAATAACGATGTCATGAATATCTTACTAATATTATACATACGAAAATTTGTGAGAATTTTGTGTTTTTTACTCTTTCACGCAAAAACTACTGATTGGATTGAGATGAAATTTTGCATATAGACGGCGTGGATTAACACATAGATTACTTTTTACTGTGGTACATGATCCAAGCGAGTGGAGCCGCAGGAAAAGGCTAGTTGATTAAATTAGTACGTTATTTATTGGAAATTTAGACGCGTTTACCACTAAACGTTAGATTTAACAGGACTGTAGTGAATCATGACAGTCCTCCTCAAGCCAAGTCAGTCAGTCAGATTATAGAACTACTTTCCTGCTGAGATATTCCCGAAGTATAGCGCTCTAGGAAATGGGGATCTTCAAAAAAGAGCTCTTCTCCAAAATTTGCGACTTTTTCAAGTGTTGAAAATATCTATAAGCTATAAAAATTACTTACTATAAGGATACCCATCTGCTTTTTGGCCATATATATTATAATAAGAAAAGTTGTTGATTCACAGCTAGCGGAGTAGTTGGTGTGCATACGTTAAAATACTAACCGAATTGATAACCTCCTCCTTTTTGAAGTCGTTTAAAAAGAAATCCTATTTGAATCAAAATACAAGAGATATATTGAAAGGAAATCAAAAAAATGTACTTAACTTCATAGCAGCTTGAGCAGCAAAGAGTACTCTACGTAAAGTCAAAGTAGAAGTACTAATAAAATTATTTCGTCACTTATTTTTAATATAATTTATCGGAAAATCTACAATTTCTTTGTATATTTCTTACAGGTACCGCTTTATGATAGAGCAACCTACGCTAGGATAGAAATTGGAATAGAAGAACTGGATGTGAAAATTCTGTCATCAAATTACATATGGTAAGAATTACAGTATTTATTATACCTACACATTATTATATATAGGATTAGTAAATAGGAAGCATTTTAAATATCATTTATACGGTTAAAATTGCCAGATTGACTGAAAAGAGATGATAAATTTCAAACGCCTGATCGGATTTTCATGTAACAAATATAATTTAAGATCGAAACATGCATTCCAACCGATCCACAAGATTGCGTACCCGACGCAACGATAACAAACGACGACAAACAACGACTCAGAAATGATTAAAGAAAATTTTATTTATTTGATACAAGCTGTGTCTCGCAGTTTCACCCACTACTACATAAGAAATAAATAACAAATAAACATAGCGTGATATTAAATAGCTTATAGTCTTCCTCCATAAATGGACTTTTCAACATAAAAATATTTTTTCAATTCGAATCAGTAGTTTCCAAAATTAGCGCGATCAACCAAACATACACACTCTTCTGCTTTATGATATAGTATAAATTGAACATAAATTTTTACTACAATCAAAAACAGAAATATTAAACAAAGCGCATGTTAATCGAGAATGTTTGATCACATCGGATTCCTATCTGTCCTTAATCTAAGCGGTTAGCTACTAATTTAGTGCGCTGAAACACAAAATTGAGATCTCGACTTCGATTCTAAGCTCTAACTAAAAGCTATTTGAATTTCAAAATCAAGAACGTTTTACAAATTAACAGACAATTGTAAAACTACTCGGAACGTAGACTAAGTAGTCGGATTGACTGCTAATGTTAGCAATTAGCCCCTACTTTTCAAGGGAAATAATATTAATGAAGTACCTACTTTACTCATACATAATTAACTAGACAGTAGAAGATAGATAATTGTATTACTTGTTATGGGACGTTTTCTTCAAGTGTAGACTTAAAGTAACAAAAAACAATAACTATAAGATATTGAAAACTAGAGTAGAGAAGAGTTTGAAACTCCGAAACGTTTCAATAATGTACATAGTATATTTTAATTGAAATAATGAATAATCAATATATAACCTTAGAAAACAAATAGACTGCTAATTCCAGATACACATTGTCTCGCACCATTGAAAGTTCTGTGTCAACTAAACCTATGAATATTATTGTTCCCATTATGAGGTGAGTTTGTTCAAACCAATCAGTGTCCAGTGTGAGACAATAAATTCACAGTTTAAACCAATCAGCATGTAGTTTTCTGACTTCAGAATCACGATGTCGCCACTATCGCAACTTGTGTAAGAGACTTAGTTTTTAAGTCCAATTGAAAAGTCTTACCAACTGCACCTCATTTTACTATACAAGACGCAAGCTTAGTATAAATTTGGCTTAACCAACCTAAACGACTTGGACGAGCTAACACGACTCGAACGCAAGTCCTAAGACTAAAAAGATTGGACTTATTTTTTCTCAATTATTCGACACTTTGGTCACATCACACAATTGGTCAGACAACTAGTTCAACCGGGGAGCTACTATCGCCACACCTATTCCTAGAGTTAAGTAGTTCTTGCGTTTCGGTGGAAGTGTGTGATTGGCCGGCTCACTTATACATATATGAAGCGACCATCTTAGTCTGTGTGAGTTGCAATGCGTCTGTGATCGACTTCCAATAGAACTCTTTTCTATATGAGTTAGCTGACGGATGTCCATGGGTGGCACTGACCGCTTATCATCGGGTGTATTGCACGCTCGTTTGTTACTTCAATCTGACAAAAAAAACATAATAATCACATTTTGTACCCGATTTCAGTACTAATTTAACGCGGTAACACATAAAAGTGACTAGTCTTCGATTTAAAGTTGGAACAGAAGTGAGTTTGAATTTCCAATTGCGGAACTATTCGCAAATTAACGGACTGATGCCGACTGCTTTAAAAATGCGAACAAAAAAGATGAGATTTCGAATTAACACTGAACTACGTTCGGAAGAATTATAGGTCACGACTACGATTTCATTGAAATCTCGTATCAGTGAAGTTTGTTTAACAAGAATACAATTGAAGTAAAATGTTAGAATCGTTGTGATTTTAAACTAGATGAAACGAAAATACGATATGACAGCAGCTGTCGGCGCTACAACTAGGCGACGCTGTACCCCTATCTGAATCACGCTAACGATTTTATTTCAAGTTTAAGTTTGATATATACGAAATAAGATTTTCGAATATGGGCTGCAGTGATTATTTAATCGATTTTTGTAAAAGCATAAGTCTTAATACCCTTATGGTCAGAAATATACTATTATTTATTATTAAGTTCTGCCTCTGCTGTATGTGATTTGTGCAATTCACACAATTTTTCACTCAAAATCAAATTGATACGTTATTGTCATGACAGGGTAATAAAATAGTCCCTTCCTTGTTTCCCTATTTTTAGACATCCTTTAAAATAACAATAGAGACTCTTACCGCCGTTTGGGCTGTAGTGCGTGGCAAAGAAATTGACATAGAGACATACAAATATACTTACACACGCTCGATCACAGATAAATAAAAAAGTGAAGTGTATAAAAAAATAAGATTACGTCCATATATGATTGAGCGAACTATTCCTTAACAGTAACTTTTTTCAAATTGTATTTGAATCACTCTAATACCGCCAGCAAACTAGGAAGCGATAGGAAAAGGCCAAGCGACATTGTTCCTACAACTGAGTTAATTAAATTCTCCAAAATACCTACGAGTCTCTCGGTTTTAATTAGATGTACTCTAAATAAAACGGTCGGGGCAATCGCTACGTTGAGTTCAGATGTCCTGATTCCATTACTATGATTTCGATTCGCCGCTTCGTAGACTGAATGAATTATGAACGAGAACGGATTCTAGTTGTTCAAATACAACTATTATGGTAATATTTAACTAGTAACATTGTAAAAAGTATTAAAACAAAAAGGCGACTGCCTAAAATGATTTTTTGCTTAAAACGTTCATATGTTTTGTTTGTATAGGTGCCCATTCCGCCGTCTCTGCAGGAGTGATAATACCATTCTTTACCAATTGATCGAATGCCCGTTCTACTGGTTCGCGTGGTGCATACGCCAGGGGTCGTGCTCGCGTATACACCGGAGTTGCATCTAGATGTATACGCAGATTCACCTCTCCACCTGTATATCTGCCTAGTCCATCTGAGAACACATCCTTATATTTAATTCGTAAATTCAATTCTAAAAGGCTTAGTTGATACTATATTATTACAATTTAGTTCCCTTAGATTTATGATTAATTCATGTAACCATTCCCTACCTAATAAAGGTTTTCTACTATTTTCAACTATGTAAATATCTAAATATTTACTTTTGTTATTATATTCTACTAGTGGAGTTATTTTGCCCACTGGTATATATTGGTAAAATTTATATACCAAAGGTGTGTGAAGTCTACCAATTTTGGTATGCGAATTCGCATTTGAACAGCGCTATGGACAATCGCCTGAAATTATCTCAATCTGAGAGAAGACTCGTGCCCAGCAATGGGACAATAATGGGTTGACGAACGAACAATAAAGAACGATTCATGCATTTATTTTGTCATTTGAACACATTAATTTGTTTCAAATAACCATTAATACCGAGCAGCTGTGGATAAACAATCCTATTAATTAAATAGCAATTACAAATAATACCCCAAGCCGATTAAGTCGATACCGGCTCTAAATTCGCTCAAATCAGTAGATTGTGGACCAGTTGATTGAGCAATTGTTTTAGTACCGGCATGCTATAGTGATAACTGCTAATCAGCGAGTAAATAACGAATGATTACTAAATTAAAGCTAGTTATATCAATGTCGTGGTTATTATGTGACTTACATTTTGACACATATTTTGTTCTTTCGTCTTCAATCTTCAATTAAAGGTCACGTCTATTTCGTCTTTAAGACATGACATGTCATCTCTCCTTGACATGTATGAAATAGGGATCATCCGTTGAGATCATACATAAATATGAAGAAAGCATAGTCAGATAAAGGTTGCGCAGATGCTCAATATTTAGTAACTTAATATGAAATTAGGATTATAAGAACGGTCGCACGAATACGGTTTTCTTATTAGGTTTCTTGATTCCGTTTTCAAAAACAAAAAGTTGAATACAAGTGTCCAATACAGAATCTTTAAAACGGCTTACACGTTCCGATATTTTTCGATCAGAAAGAATCAGACGTTCTGTATAAAACTCAACCGTGCATTCAGCTCAAAAGATCGATAGTCAAATGTCGGACGGAATTCCTAATCGGAATTACTGACTAGAAAACCCGATCGAGAAAACGAACATATACACCAAGACTTTTTTGGTATTTCCTACTTGATTTCTGTCATACGTCATCTCATATTGACATCTCGAACTATTTTCGCCTGCAACTTGTTTCGAGGTTTTGTAGTAATTTAACGAGTTAAAAGCATAAATATTGTTACTTACATAATATAAATTAGCAGACTCAGTTGAACACACCGCATTAAGACGGTCAAAGTAATTAAGTTTTGAGTGCATTTCTATAAAAGCAGTAAACAGAAGAATATTTGAAGTGCTTTGAGCGGACTTTTTTCAAGTGTACTTGAGAAATAAAATTTCTTGGAACTTTTTATTCTATCAGAATGTTTCATCTTTAAGAATATTTTCGATTTTTTATGACATTTTCCATTATATTCAAATGTTAGAGTTTTTTAATACCAGCAAGCTAGGTGATTGAAAAAAAAAACCTGCCTAGTGCGAGACGGACTCGTGCACGAAGTAAGTAATAAACTACAATAACTTATGAATGACTAGCCCTTTCCCGCATTGCTTATATGCCACGGTAAGTATTGAATGTATTTAATCCAGGCCATAAGCTGTCTGTGTGCGAAATTTCATCCAAACCCAATCAGTAGTTTTTGCGAGAAAGAGTAACAAACACATATACTTCCTCTCAAACTTGTGCATTTATAATGATAGTATAGCGAGTAGTATAGCGACGATCCGCGTGGCGGAGAGGTCACGGTCTCGGGTTCGATCCCCCGCCAGACAGACATTTGAATGATGAGTTTAGATTTCTGTTCTGGGTTTGGGTGTTTGTGTATTCGTCTATGTGTGTCCATGGCACCCACGACACAGGAGAAAATCCTACTGAGCTATGAGTGTAGAAAGCGTTTTTAATAGTATTATAATATTTCCAGGCGATTTTAGGAACTATATAATTTCCTAGGAATTGTATACAATTACGGATTATATTCATGCTATTTAAAAAGTCATCATTTTATACATTATATAGTCTATGTCACTCTGCAAACTGAAACGATTCTAATGATATGTCATATGTCACAATCCGTCAAGCCGTTTTGGCTGTAATGCGTGCTAAAGAAATAGACATACATACAAACACACTTGCATCTAAATGTACACACGCCCGTAAAACATTTCCCTCCTTCTGACGCAATTGGGTGAAAACTTACTAAATAAATTTATGTAATTGTAACTATTCCTCTGGAAATGTAAGCCCAAGTGAAAGTAGAATGGAGTTCTCTAATGTCACATGTTATAGTGTTGGGTATAGCGTTAAGTTTTCAGTCCTGATTGTATGAAGTTGACACCATCGTACAACCGCAAAAGTTAACAAGTTTCCGTCTACCGCGTTCGGAATCTTGGCTTTGATATCTCGGCGACACAAATTCTTGGAAGATATTGTATACAATAGTGTTTTTAAACTGTGCGTCGTGACCTCTGGGGGGTCGCGATGCCTCTGGGGTCGCAAGGGGTCGAGAGCTAGGTAATTAAGTAAAAAAATAATTATAACAAAATAGAGTATGAAAAAGTTTTAAAATTATACTCGTTATGTTACGTGAACATTTTTTTGATACTAGGGGTTATTTCATGGAAAGGATTGAAAAACACTGATGTGAATGTCGTATACATTACGTACATCGAATTTGCTATCATTGCACGAGTTTCATTATCTTTTCGTTTAATCAGTCTAAAAGTCTCAAAATGAGAAGAGTTTGCACAGCGTCACACGCTAGCCAATTGAGGGCTTTTTTATTCGAATTCAATTATAATAAATGTTCGCATAACATTTTTATTAAAATTGGTTGGAAATTGCTTTGTAAATCCTTCCGATGAATCTAAATGTTTTAAGGTAAAACGGATCTAGGACTATGGTTCGAACGGAGAGGTACCACCGCCACACCGATTTCAGCTATTACCGAAATCCTGGCCTTCCGTCTCTGGTTTAAATAGGGATTGCGGCCGACCCAAGGGAACCTTTTGTGAAGTACGGACCTCGGCTTAGGTCAGATACGCTGATGCCGCCGTGCATCATCAGTGCCCCACGCACTGGTGATGCACGACCGATCACGCGGGGTACCTTGTGACGGCAAAAGGGTGTACTTGCCGGCACACTTATATATGAGGTTACCAGCTTAGTCCTCGAGAGTAGCAACGTTTCTGTGATCGACTTCAGATAAGAACTGTCTTATATAAATTTGCTTACAGATTTCCATGGACGACAGCAATCACTTATTATCTGGTGGACTGCATGCTCGTTTGCTACTTTACTCTGATAAAAATGACTTGTCTGGTTATTTCTTTATTGTTATTACATTTATAAGTAAGTCAGCGTATTTTTCTTTATTTGCGTAGTTTCATGCTACGTAATTGTTTTAACAAAAATTAGAAACCCACTTCTGTACCACAAGAAAGCAAAAAAATAATTTAAATAAATATTTAAATTATTTTTTTGATTTTGCGCGCCCTGCTCGCTTAGTTTTATGTTTTCTATTATGTCCTAATCTATGCTAATCCACCCAATATAAATAAATACAGCTCAACCTAATCCTAAACTTTAAATTAGGCTTGCAGTAACTTGCATCATCAGGTTTGAGGAGTTGAAGGTCAAAATTTTCATCTTATATCACTTCATAGTAATCTTACTGCATTTAAGTAAGCACCAAATGGTCTACTTCTATGGTCTAGTTTCGAAGTACCCATGCATCATCAGGGTTGAGGAGTTGAAGGTCAAATATTTCATAGTATGTCTCTGCTCAGTAATCTTATTATATATTCGTAAGCACCAAACAGCTTTGGCTAGCAGTACCCCTACAACATCAGGATTGAGGAGTAGAAAGTTATATTTTTCATTAAATTATATCTATCTAGATACCTAATGTTCATTTCAAGTTTCATGAGAATCGGATCAGTAGAAGCTGAGTTATTCGCCCATTTGTCGCGCACATATTCAATGCAAATTTAAGACTTATACGTTTTTCTCATGGTTGCCCTTGTCAAAACTGAACCAAATTAAAATTGGACCCAACGGGAAGCATTAGCTTTCATATAAAAAAGAAATTATATTATCGATAATTTTCAATGTATAATTTTTTTTGTATAAACATAAAAAAATACAGTTGAATTGAGAACCTTCTCTTTTTTGAAGACGGTTAAAAATAAAATAAAATAATTAAAAAAAAAAAGTAACAAAATAAACCCATTAGGTCTAAACTTCTAAAACATCACTTATACAGAATTTATTGAATACAATTGCAAGTCACTGAGATTTTTATGCCCAAATGGATTAACGTTGTCTCCTTAGATATTCACTATTAATCTTGAGTCGTTTTTCATTCTCTTAATTTCACGCACTGGTGAACAACCCTAATAAATGGCAAATAATGCTGACAGATAGACTGTGAAATTATTTAGACAGAGAACTCCCAAATAAGTAAATAAATTCTGGACACACACAATTCTTCGTGTATGATACTCACATAAATTTATTTACTTATTTGGGAGTTCTCTGTCTAAATAATTTTGTGTTAGCCGCAGATACGTTGCTAACGTATCTGCGACTAACCTTAGGTGGTACTTTGATCTTACCTAGGTTTGATTACAGATTTCCATGGGCGGTAGTACCACTTATGATCAGGTGGGCTGCATGTTCGTTTCCTTTTTAGATTATTAAAAAAAGTGAGCGCTTAAATGTAATGCGTGTGAAGAAGTGTGTGTGATTATGAAGACCCTTTGTGGTTTGACCTTAGAGTCATTGTCACAATTTTTGACTTAACAGTGTTAAACCGCTCCTGCTTTCTGGTTTTCTTGCAAGGTTTGGCAAGGGAGACATACTCGTACTATCCGAAGCGTTCCAACTAAGTCTTCAAGGATAGCAATTTATTTGTAGCTATCTTATCTGAAGCTCATTACAGATTGTATATTGTAACTGACAAGTTCTAAGTGTCCCAGTAGGTCTATACAAAAATGAAGTCATTTCATTTCAGATGTAGTTGGGCGGCAGTAGCCACTTACCACTGAAAGATCTGCGTTGTTTTTTCTATTTCTTTATTTAAAAAGCCAAATCAAGTACATTCGCTTAATTCTGGCTAAGACTGAAATATACTGCGTATTATTTCCACCTCAGGGGTCACAAAATAAGTAAACGACAAAAAACGAGCAAAATTACCACCGAAAGGCATTTTATAACCACAATAATAATTGGCGCCCATATCAATCTACGGATAAGTTAAATGACGCATATAAATTTGCGAAATAACTTGAGTGCTCCTGTGCCAAGTCAATTTCGGCAAGTGGGACACCCTGCTGAAAAATAAGGCTTCAGCGAATACTGTACTGAAACGGCTTTAAATGATATAGCGAGAATGTAGAATACGGATCTCCAGTGTGATATGTTTTTATTTTTTATTTTATTCAATAATGTGTTTTATGTTACAAAATTTAAAAATAAAATATATATATTTCAAAGTTGATTCTAAAGAGGTTTATTGTGGGAAATGAATGGCGTTAACTTTAACTCGGCTGCGTCAAAAGGAGGGTACTCTTTTCCAAGCGTATCTTTGCATGTATGCTTGTTTGTTTGTATTAGTGTACATAATATATATACATTAATGTATATCGTCGTTTAAGTTCTAGCACCGCGTAAGTCATTTTTGGAGAGACAAAAACCCTTTAATTTTACATAGACGCAACTAAAGTTCCATTTTGTACTTTTAATTTTCCAAAATTTAAAGATATTATTGTGCCGTACCTTGATTC
>MOOZ01005670.1:47562-60739 GCA_002930495.1 Cecropterus lyciades | reverse complement strand
CACAGATGCGTTGCTGCTCCTGAGGATTAAGATGCCTGAAATGAAAGATAGCGGGTAACCATACCCTTCCACCGAAACATAAAACCTGCTTCACGGTGGTACCTCCCCAGTCGAACACGTATACTGTTCCCTAGTAACTTATAAACAACATTCCAATTACCTACAACTATATAATAGTTCATAATTAAGCGATTTTAGTTGAGGTATTAGTATATCTTAACGAAACAATTCAACCCTTAAAATTGATGTCACTTGACTTAAACAAGTCAAATTAGTAATCCATTACGTACAAATACAAATGCCAGGAACTTGAATTCCGTAGAGGCTCCGAATAGCTGAAAGACTATTGTACAAACAATAATCTGCTTCCTTGAACCAACTGAACTAGAAAGGGCTTTTAACAATTATTTCCTTTTACAAAATAATATTTACTAGTAACTAAAGTGAAGCCTGTCTGTCAATTAAAAACAAGTTTGTTACAATCAAAACAACAATAAAATCTGTTTTTGTATATTGTCTATTTATCACGAGTGATGTTTGACGATGATGATGATTTTTTTATTGTTACCATTTAACCGTCTTAAATAAGGAGTTCCTTCGTAGATTTTCTTTTATAGAATAAAGTCACAATGGAGCATGTTAGTGGCCATCGCTCATGGGCATCTGTTCTCAATCCCAGATAAGATTAGTCTTACCAAGGTAGGTGGAACACCTCGGAATGAGTATGTTTTGCTGTACTGCGGTTATTAGCGAGGAATAGGTGTGACGTTGGTGTTTCCGGAATCAAATTACAAAAGATAGTAGAACTATCTTTGAAATATATTTGATCATTGATAGTATTTTCTATTCTTAAAAATTATCCTATGCGCTTATTTAAAATAAAGTGACTACCTAGGTTATTGCCTTAGCTTTTAAATATATGTAAAGTATACATGTATTGCGAATATTTTTTCGGTTGAATGTTGAATTTCTCGAACACAATAGCAGTCTAAGGTTTCGATTGTCGGTTAGAACTCATATGGAAGTGGATTCATTATACAAGTGTTTATCTATTGTATCACGAGTTTCATGCAGCGCACACTTAGGTAGGCACGATCACATAGACTGACTGTGAAGCTGCCTTCACCATATGTTTAATACAATACTACGAGTTTCGACTGTGGAATTTACATATATATTCATATGTGAATCAAAAATGTCATTTTATTAAATTATTAAAAGAAATACAGTTATGCCGTGTTTCCTATCAAAACTTTCAACTTACACATTAACTTCTAATAAGTTGTCTATTGAAAGTTTTACTGTAAACAAAAATTTCGTCGTTACTCAAAATCTACCGATATTACTATATTCTCATTAAATTTAGAAAGTTTTATCTGAAAATGGGACAATTTCAGGGGTCTATTTAATTATACTTATGAAACTACGGCGGTAGTGTCCTCCTGACCTTTGACTTTCTTGTGAACAAAATTATTTAACTAGTTCTCTCTATTACGGTCGAGTAATATTAATTTGCCTCGGAAAATTTGGCTACTTAAGGTGTATCTTCCATCTTGTTGAACTTCTGTACTTACTGTTTTAGGATATGCCATTCCGGCCTTAGACTAGCTACGCCCTACGGTATTTTCCAAAATGTTACAACAATGTAACATATTATTAAAATTTTATTAACTTTTGGTTAAGTTAATTGATTTTAATATAATCAAGACTTCATATTACTTCAAGATATGGTCTATACCAATACCATTGAATTGTCTGTTGGCAACATCAAACAACATGTTATGTTTATGTTATGTTATGTTACAATACTAATTAATATCTAGTATTGTTATATGTTGTTGTTGTTTGTGTAATATATTAATTAATAGTAAGTAATTTAAAGACTGCCACTCTATAATGTATAGTATAGTATATAATAATCCCTGTAATGATAGCTGTGATGATAAACAAATAAATAAAAGTAAATAAATAAAATAACAACTTTTTACTAAATGCAAAGTGTAAATACATGAAAGTGTAAATGATATTTATAACAAAAAAACAATAACCATTTTTTGTGACTGTCTATTTGTTCTGGCTCATTTCCGAAACCGCTGGATCAAATTTAACTTTCACTGATGAACAGCTGATGTAATAAGGTAGCTTAGGCTACTTATTTTTTAGAAAAACTTTAGCTACTTATTTTTGTTATCAGTCCTCCTTGAAACAATGTTTTTTTAATGTCTAAAATTTCGTTTATAATTTGTATGTATGTCAAGTTACATTTTCTTTATTTTACGGCAGGATTCAGCTGCTACATTTTTGTTACTGCTATTATTGTCAAACTGAACAACATGTAACTATGAAATAAGTACGTCCCTGGTCAAACTAAATACGTTGTACCGACTTGAAATTTGACTTATGAATTAAGTTTTTTATTTGAGTTTGCATCTCAGTGTACTTGAATCAATAGCAGCCATGAGATATTGAGTCGTACTGAAGTCTCGTGGGTGTCCAAAAAAAAAATTAACTTTCGCTTTACATTACACGTAACTCTTCGGCCTTTCGATCTGTAAACAAACTACATTACCAATTTACCACTATTTCAGAAAGATATCTTCAAATTCATTGGAAAAGATATCTTCAAAATGGAAACGCGAAGTATACCCAGACATTTATCGTCTGAGGACGTCTATTTTTTTATTTTATTTGCTCAACACGACCCGTTTATTTGATTTCGTTATTTTAAGAAAAGTTCGCCATTGTTCAAAGAATATAATCAGATAAAAGTCTACGGTTATAACACAAAATACTCGGTAAATAGGTTGCCACTTTTCTAAAGTAGGGTATCACTTATAAAACGATATATGAATCGTGTAACCAATGTCAGTAGTGAGATAAATGATAACACTATGCTCTGGAGGTTCGTGTTCTAATACAATTTTACTTTAAAAAAACGAGTACGCATAAGAAATTCATTTCTAGAGTTACGATACGTTCTAAATGTTATTAATCCAATTACAATTTACCAGCGTCATGGATAGGGTTGCCACCCGTACTTTATAGTAAAGTATCTTTATCTGAGGAAATGGTTCTTTATACTTTAATCATGAGTAAAATTAAGTACGCAAAAAACTTTATTTAGCATGATCTAGGATTTTAAAAGTTGGGTCGTAAGCATTTTCTCGCGAAACAAGTTCTATACAATTCTACAATGTTTCTTTAACCACCTTACTGGCAACAAAGTGGCAGAGACATTGATTTCAAAGAATATCTAGATTTAATTTTTTCTCGCCGACTTTAATTTCTTGCGCTCCTTAAAAGTTGCCATGGGCCTATAAATTAAGGAAATTAAGAAGAATTACTTTATATTGAAACTACGTACTTTTTTGTACCGTTTATAGCCTTCAATTGCTAATAAAAGGCAACCTTAGTCATAGAATACGACTCAAAATGTTATTAACAAGACTCATGAAAATTTATTAGTTTTCGATAAATAAATATCCTGACATGTGCTAACCCTATTCCACAAGTTAGTCAATGAGCTTGATGTTTTAAATTACTAAAGTAAGCAGAGATTATCCCTCAGTGGCGCAAATTATTTGGACGAAATTAGTTTGGAGTTTGAGCACCTCAATATTGTACATATTGCGGAGTTTGGAATAGGCCTTGATATTATTATTAATAAATTACGCGTTTATACTAGAATAATATCATATTCGTACCGAATATCGTAATTAGCAATTGAAGAAAATTAATTTAAGTATTACATACCTTGAGGTTTTAATTAAAATTTTAATTATAAAACTTTGTAGTTCAAGTTAGATTCGTTTTAAATGTTAAGAATAATCGCGGATGAGTGGGCCAGATGGAGCATTAGTCGCGAGGAGTTCAGCATATAAGCGTACTCTGTGTTGCCCCCGCGACAGAAATGAAACTGTGTTGGGTTTCAGCGTAAAAAGTGTTCCTAGGCCTTTTTTCCGCGTCCCCGTAGTTCCGAAATCAGAATAGAGATACGGTATCCTCTGTCGCCGTCGATGTCGTAAGAGGCGAATAAAAGGAGACATCCGGGATTGCTGGCGGTAAGATTGGGAGCTCGAACCGTCCAGCTAGGTGACCCCGGGAAGGACAGCGGTATTTGTGGTCGCATACCATCGTAAAGACCAGACTGTTCGGTGGACCCAGCCGCTTATCAGGGTGGAGCCCGATGGGGCAATGCACTCAGAGGACTCCGTTTGTATTCCTTCGAAGATCTCAGAATCTTCGCAGCACCGAGAACGGCCACGGGAGGTGTGGTAAAAACCCCACATACCTTTTGAAAGTTTTCCTTCGAGAAAAAAAAATAAAATAAAATAAAAAAAGGATTTTTTTCAAAAATATGTTGTAATGGATTTTAAAAGGATGGAAACGGAATGAAGTTGTGCGTAGCTAAGTTACTGGAATCGAACATGTCACATGTAATACTGAACTATGTATTTATTATAGCACTATGCCGGTTGGTATTAATAACGATCCATGTAAAAATAAATATTTTTAGTGAATAATATGTCTCAAAACAAGCTTTTTAGAAGCGCCATTTTGTATTTCGTATCCTAGAAAACCCTTTCAACTGATACCCATATCATAGAGATCATTAAAAAAATAATTAAGGCTCCATCTTGAAGTGTCTGACATATTGGATTTTCAGTTATTAAGCCCATCGTGCATTGATTAGCCTTTACTCTTTGATAGTGTATGCAAAATTTCAGCTCCACTGGTTAAAAATTCAGTTGCAAGATTTGATCCTCACGTCACGAACTTACAAGGTAAGTTAAATAAAAGCTTATAAAAACGACATCAAAATTATTAACTTATTATGAATATTCGTATTTTAATGACTGTTTTCTATTATGTTACCTATTATAAGTTCATCATTGTCAATCATTATAATCACATTTCCTGGTTTTTTAGAAATCTTTTATAATTAAGATGTAAAATAACTTCTACAGTAACATGATGACAGGAGTTTTACCCAGAACTTTGCATATTAGTGTATTATGGTATTCATGGTAGCATCCATTCATTAGCCTTTTGAGTGGACCTCAAAAGGATAGTGGCGTCCGGCAACAGGATTTTTCCAATAGTCACCGCGCCTGACATGCATGTTGGTGACTACAGTTAGTGATGGTAGACAGGAAGATGCCCATCTCCTGGATTTTATCCCTTAGTTACCACCTACGGCATCTACGGAAGAGAGAGAATCGTGCTATACAAAACCGTAGCCTCGAAGTACCACATGAGACATCATAATAAACACGATATAAAAAATAATGTTTCGAACTCCAAGTAATACAGTAGTAGGTGTATTACTATACTGGCTTGTATCTTCTGTACCCCAAATTCATATCAATGGGGTTTCTATACTACACAATGTCTATGTAAAAGACGCTCGGATTTCACGAACACAAGATCTGAAGTGGCAATTATATGTTCGAGATGTGAGAATTTCTCGTCCGTAACGTGATTTTAGTGTAATAGGATACGCAGTGTCTTCACTCGTCATGACGGTCAACGAACAACGGTATCAAGATTCGGCTTCTATTGAAACTCCTTTATAATTAGTGGCGACTTTTGCCAAATATAGAAGCTTAAATCTTTGTTACGTGTAGGTTCACATTGAACTCGTATATAAAATGTATCTGATAAATTATCAAACTGTTTATAAAGTCCCATTGGCTATTTTTGCTGAAAATAATACAAGAAATATAATTAATTTCTTTACTACCCCTATTTAAATAAGTCTTATTAAACATAATTTTTATACGGAACTGCAACAGCGATCAGTAGCCTAGGGACCGAAGGTCTTCCTAGAATTAACGTCTCGAGACCCTCGCCCGATTCTACGCCTTGTTAGACAAAACGGAACTACGAAGACATAGAACTATTTATGTCACCGAAGATATATTTTTGGACAACTATTTTTTATAGCATATCGCAGAACAATTATCGTGTTGATAATTTTTTTTTCGCTATAAAATTTTCAGGTGATTTTTTTCTCCATCTTTTTCACGCTGAAATTTCAGAGATTATTTCTGAAAGCGGCCGGGTATTACCTCAGGTAGCTACTATATTAAGGCATGCATGCAAAAAGCCAACATTTTTTGCACGAAGCTACCATGTGCTAAAATATGCAGACTCCCAGCTTACGTGCATTTTAACCATATCAACAAATTTAGTGTGTCATGTCGTCGTAATGTATGGTAGGTTTTGTTTTTCACGAAAGCGTATGAAATAACTTAAATAAGTTCCTCGAAATAAAGCTTTCGACAAGCTTTGATGAAGTGACTATTATGGCTTTCAGTGAACGGATTTTTTGTCATAATACCGATTAAAACAGTGGCTGTGATTCTTTGTTGAATTACTATTATAAGTTGTCCTATTTTGAACAATAAAGGACTTCAGAGGTTTTTGAGACGGAATACGGAAATATGGATCTTTCCTGGTAATTGTCAAGGAAGTAAGATTATCCTGGAATACTAGACAGCCCCCATGATGGATCGGTTACCAGATCAATTTTGAAATGCAGTTTTCCGGGTTTTAATTTCTATTCAACATACCTAAAACGCTGACATCTTAACTACAATGACACAAAAACAATAGCAGTAAGCTAAAACATGGAAACAGGGACTATAAGCGTATCTGTCATTTTCTGAAATCAATACGCATTAGAACAGCTCCCGCGCTTAAATCCCGCTCATTTTGAGAAGATACCCGTGGTAAGCACTGGAATGAAGATTGGGTGTAGTTTCTTAATTTTATTAAATTTAATAATATATTGCTACTTAGTATTAACTCTGCAATCGTTTATTGTTGAAATCAAACTCGGAAGATGAATTTCTATTGGGGCAAAATATTGGAAAAAAAATTGGCTATAAACAAGGTTTTGATAAGAACTTCCCATAAATACAATGCAAATAAATAATAGGTAACACTTCTTGCACTAACGGCCTTGCAATAAAATTTCTTATTTTTAGAGGACATTGATTGAAATAATAACGATAAACGCTCAAATCGACGATCATACAAACTTGGACGACAGACATGTTGTTACATAATTTCCACTCTCTCCTTGACCAGAAGTCGAACCTGGAACATATTGTATATGATCTAAATTGCGTCGACTCTACCACGTAATATTTGAAATATTTTCTTGACATTTTTTAGAGTACACTGGAGTCATAAGCCCCGTAAACCTTTTTAAAAATTCACACACATAAAAAGCCTTCTGGAAATTTGTCATCAAATAATTTCTCTATAAGTACCACATTAAAAGGAAAACAAACGTTTGTTGAAAGCATCAAAAGGATTTACACTCACGTGACATGGCACTTCCATGTTATGTTGTTTGAAAGTGTGGTTGTTCTTTGTGATTTCCTTTATATCTGAACCTAACGATAAGGCAGACCCTTATCGTTACGTACAGATATACGTGATGAAAAGTAGTCAACGTCTCCTATTTATATTTGCAATAGCCATGTATCGCCTTGTAAGAGAGCTCTTTTTCCACCTTTTTCGTAAAAATCCTTGTCATAACGTTCCAGAAATACCTCAGGAGGCAGCTCATTCCACATCTTGAACGTATGTGGCAGCAAAAAGCTTGCAAACAAAACCGTTGTAGTTTGCCACGGTTTCAGTTCATGTCTATGAAACCTCATCCTTCGGCTAGATTTTCCTTGTGAACTAAAGTTGTTTATGCTTTTTTAGATGCTCCTATATTTTACTGCGTGAGATTCATGTCTTCGAGACACAGGTTGCGGCTTGATGCTGCGTTTTAATAATGCTTTTTAAAGATGACGGAAATGCACGTAGAAAATCTTGGTTTGGAATTTGAAGTTAAGCATTTCTCGCTTCACTTGCATTTTCAAATGTATACTCGTATAACGACTGGACTACACTACATTGCTGACTACTGTTGTAGTATAGTCGACAAGTTCAAAATCGTGTTAATTTTCCTAAAATATGTGCGATAGCTCATTGGATTCGGAATGACGTCTATGTATAAAATAAAAATGTATTCGAAGGATTTTACTGCATGAGAAAAATTATCAAAGCTATTAACAAACTAAAATGAAAAAGGTATTTCGTTTTTCAGCAATTACTCAAAGCATATTAATATTTAAGAAATTAAAAAAAGACATAAAGAGGAAAAAAAAGACCTAATAATATGTAAATAAGTAGCGATTTAATATGTTTTTTCGCAATATACTGTCAAGTGTATTAAATTTTTTTCGCAATAGACTATAGTAATAATTTCTAATGTAAACAAGTTTTTGTTTAGTCCATAGGTAAACAAGGTCGAATATGTGAAGTTACAGAAGCAGTATGGTGAACGGAAAAAGTTGTTATTTTGTAAATAGAAAAAGTTTGATGATGTTTTCGTCATGTTTACCACCTTGGAATTCTCGTCTCAGTTTTCCAGATACTGCTGATTGTCTCATGGCTTTAGCAACTCATATTCAAGTTCCTCCAATACTATAAAACGAAATGTTACATTGTAATTACGTACCTTACTCAGTTACAAAATATATTAGTATATTTACCTATTTTTACCTGACTACGAAGGAAGGTAATGTTTTTCGAGCGTACGTATGTATTTTCGTATATATGTATGTATGTCAATTTATTTGGCATGCTCTTTAGCCGATCAGCTTGACGGGTTGTAATATATGACACAGGAATTGCCTCAATATGCAGAGTGACATAGGTAATATAGATTTTAAATATGGCGCCTACAATCAGACAAAAGAGGTAAGGACGAATTGTTTGGACACCTGTAAACAACCTCACATAAAACAGAGTTATAACTGAAGTCAATCACAAATGCGTTGCTACTCTCGACGACTAAGATGATCGCCTGACATATAATTGAGCCGGCTACCACACCCTTCCACTACAAAAATCTAAATTGAATTTTCTTTTGCCTATTTGTTTTTAATATCTTCACACCGGAAGACCGTGGGATATACGACATGCCTCCTTTGTGGAAGATAATTTATTTATACATGAGCATTTTCACTGCCATTTTATTGTGTTCGTGATTTAAAAGCGCTGATTTATATTTTTAAAGGCGCTGAGACTTTCTTCCAGTGTTATTTTTATTTTCATTCTATGGTACGCTTAAAATTATTTGAAATAAATTTAAATAACTTTTTTGATTGAAAAACAGATATTAAAATTTGTACTTATATATCATGCAATGGAGTCTTAAATTTACAACACTTATATATAATCAAGGAACATTTTTTTGCTGAAATAACTAGAGAAAGAAACATTATTATATTTTAGAGAAAAAGTCCCACTATTAAGGACCTGCATTAATTTCAACGATTAATTACAGTCTAGATTTTCGGATATACTTTTCGTTATGTCACGAGGTAACGACTACAAACAGAAATGAATTATGGCTTACAAGATAACGCTTTCAACTAGAATGATTGCTGTTAATTAGATTAAGTGTGGCCATATTTTTGGAGTTATATTTTGGTCTAATATGGGAGTAACAGGTTTTCCTGGTGGAGTATTATGGAAGCGGAACACGCACTATGTGATTTAACAGAATAGCAGCAATGATCACGCTGCTGTTATTTATGAAACAGCAGTGTTATGTACTGCTGTGTTCTGATCTAAACTGTGTGAGACATACTCATTCAAGTCGTTCCATTTTGGCCTTCAGGGGTAGCAATCTGTGGCTAAAGAGACTATAAGAGAGAGAGAGTGGCTAAGTAATGGTAATATGGATCCAGTCTATATATAAAACCTAAAACTTTTCTGTGATATATACATAGTTATCAGATATATTTATGTTTTTGTAAAATAATGATACACTTTTTTTATGACATAAATGTTTTCAGCTTCTTAGATGAGCTGAAAAAGTAAGCTATGATAGTATTATAAAGAAAAGATAACAAGTTTTCCTTAATCTCACCTTTCTTTAAAATTTACTTAACAACGAAACATTTCGTCTTCTTCAGACGGCTCCAAAATATTCAAATGACTTTGATACACACTGCCCTTAAGATTTTATAAACGTTTTTTCGTTTCGTCATATTATCTTTTCTTAGGCGTTTCTTTGCCATTTTCATGTGCCCATTGTGTGACTCAGGCATAATTTTACTGCATTCTTACACGCATATCCTAATGTAACACATTATAATTCAAGAATATAGCTCGATAATTATGTAACCCACCTAATGTTGAGTAGTAGTTACTGCCGCCCATAGACTTCTATAAAGTTGACCTGAAATCGGACAGAAATCTAGAGTAACAGATGCGTAAATCCCTGGGAACTAATATTCACTTTACCGTACTTTACCTTTTTTCTAAGATTGAAGTAGCTAGTATGAAATCCATCTAACTGTAAGCGTTTACTGCCGTTCATTAACATGTGTAAACAACTTTGAATAGGACAGAGGTTCTACCTGAAGTCAATAACAGATTCGTTGCTACTTTCCAGGATTAAGTTTGTGGCCTAACATGAAATGACCCGACAACCACATCCTTCTAACGAAACGCAAGAACTCCTTCATGCTAGAAATAGGTGTGGTGGTACATTCCCGGTCGAACAATACTTGTTCTACTACCTCGCTAAGACACCACAACACTACTTTACACTACTGTCATTAGGTAGAAATGGCGAACGCAGCATAATCTCTATAATCTTTTAAATTTAACATCTTATTCAAAATTATTAGTAAAAGTAATTATCTAAGCGAACACTAAATCGGTGTGTAGTTCAGTAAGCTCCTTTGCAAATCCACAAGATCGCCTGAATTTTTAAGGGGCGTTTTGCGATTTTACTGCGGAGACGTATCACCTACTTAAATTGTGCAAAGATTTTTCATAATTATCCCCGCTGTTTGCATTGAAGATCAGTCCCGGAGTTATGCATCATAAAAACCTTCATTGTTTTATACATATTTCAATATGTCTGTTTAATGGCTAAAGTATAATGTATGTAATAAAAAAAAGCAAGAAATTTAATAAGACTTTATTATTAATTAAATATTCGTATTTTACATTAGTCTAATCTTTAATACACTTTAGCTGATACTAATTATATTTATAGTGTTTATGTGTTGTATATGTACCAATGTATTGTAATATATGTGTCGGAGACGGACATTAGTTTCGACGGTAAACGAAGCGCAGCATAAGTTCTGACAGATGGCACCACCATCGCGGTGACGTCGATCGACACTCTGATATCGTGCTGCAACAGTCTAGGTGGGGCGGTACGCGTGAACAGCGCTCAGTTTTCCATTGTGCGGTCGTGGAGAGCGGTACCACCACTGTAGGAACTGATATTCGTTTCGTTGGCTCGTTGTGGTTTATATTGTGCTAAATTGTTAACGTAATGAAAGTGGTTATAGGGTATTTTCTGTATCTCATTGCGCGACTACCCACATAAACGCCCACGTAATGTCCGAAGAGGGACCTAATAATTATGACGAGCCGACATAATATTATGTGAAACAGTTGCAATAATAATTGATACAGTATTATTTTAAGTTTCCATTTCGTAAGTGTAAGAAATCACTTATCATTTAGATTATTTGAGATCGATACGAATCAAAATATGCTGATAAGCTTTTAACATAGCTATGTTTTATTTTTTTATTTGAAATCAATATTTAAGCTTACGTCAGAACTTTAATATTCGGAAATATGAGCATCGATTTCTCGCTGTGTTGTAAAAAATCAGTAATTTAAAATTCACCTATTACGGAACCCTTTCCACTATTAAATCTCAAAGTATTTTAAACTACCTATTAAACTGAGCTGGTATTTTGAACTCGTTTACTGCCTAAGTTTTGTTCGTGTGGAATATTTATTATGCATTAATAAGCATTTAAAGAGAAATTAAGAAAATATTAAGAGGCACATACAATTAGCGTCATTATGAATTTATATCGCTAAATTAATAATATATAAATATTACACATTACAATTTATTGTTACATTCATCACGTTTCACAATTTTTATTATATTTTATTAGATTTACTTATAAAGCATATAAACAATTGATATAAACAATAAAATTCATATTCTAATATAAATATTACATACATTTATATTAGAATATGAATATGAACAGTCTAAGGTAAAATATTCTACATAAAATTATTTTATTATATAAGTTTATTTCCACAAATAAGAAAAAATGAGGTGCTTGTTTGTAACATCAAAATGCCAGCTTTTTACCAAATGCATATGAAAGTATATACGATACTTATTACCAAAAATCAATTGCGAAAATTTTTGTCCGTCTGTCGGTCTGTATTTCGGTTTGTCTGGCCGTCTATCTGGTTGGTTTGGCTTATCTCTGAAACCGCTGGATCAATTTAAACGGAACTTTTTGTTAAATATTGTTAAATAGCTGATGTTACAAGGAGTAGTTCTTTTATTTGAGAAAATAGGATTTTTTTGCATAAAAATTTAAAACCTGATCACTACACCTGCTTTAAAAAAAATGAATGATAAATTAGCCTCAGCCAACCCGATACACATGAAAGTTAGAGAGAACCTTTTGTATCTAGAGTAACAAAATATGGCTGATTAAATGCATTGTGTCTTCTTACTACGTATATCTCAAGGAATCTAGTATCGGAATTTATATTTCATTTTTTAACAATTAACTCTTAGGTTTCGATTCAATTCAATTCATTCAATTCATTAACAACTTTTTTTAAATTCATAAATAGTATTCTTAAAGCGGTTATAATTGCATAAGTTTTGACTTAAACTGTTTAAGCGAACATAGTCGATACTAGCGCTAACTTTTCAATTTTGGGTAAGGTCCATTCTATACGCCCTCTAAAGGAACTTAAGCTAAATTTTGTATAGCCCGCACTTTTTAAGTAATTTCATTAGATTAAATTCGTTGATAATAACGCATAGTTGAAATGTAACAGAATTGTTTTATTTATCAATAATTAAATGAATTATTATAAAAAAAATCCTCGTCCTGATGCAGTCGCGGAGAACAATAAAGTAATGACAACGATGTATGATAAAGGACATAGGCAAGAAGCATTCAAACTGGTCTGAATAGAAACTTTATTGCCCTTAACTAGAATTGCAATCTGTATATTAATACTGACACTTTGGGGGATCCAAAATTTTACAATTTTACAAAAAATGCGCGGACGGAGGAGTATG